>JAQFJA010000010.1:22711733-22723548 GCA_029874485.1 Naso brachycentron | reverse complement strand
ATATAAGATATGTAAGGACAAAAAACACATCACTTTCTAGTAACACAGTAATGCAGCGTTACTTGGACCAGTAACTGTAATATAATTACTGTTTTGGCATTTGTAATCCCTTACTTTAGTAAGTTTCTAGTTTCTAGGAAAATAAATAAAATTACTGTATTACTGTAATAACTAAGTAATGCGTTACTTTTCAACCCTGGATACTAAGCAGCAAATCTTCCTGTTTGAGAAACTGGAGACAACAGTCCCAATGCTTCACTTAAGCTTAACAACAGTAGAACAGAACTTTATTCAGCTTCAGTCAAAGAGAGTAAAAAGGAGCTGTATGCAAGCAAGACAATGCCAAATTCCCCCCTGTGTGTTTGATAAAATTTAATTTAATTTTATTACATCTTGTCAAAATCAATAGTCCCACATCTCTTAAGGTGTGTTCAGATGAAGGTGACGAACGCGATTTAATCGGGAGTGGCTTGTTCGCCACATCTTGTGATCTGCATCACGTGTATCACGAGATTCGATTCGCCCGTGGAAAATCACACCTAATCTCATTTTAGGAGTGAATTTGTATGTTATCCTGTAGAACGATTTTGTGAAATCACTTTCTGTGTAAATACACCTTTATGAATGCTATATGTATGTGTAGGTGGACACTGACCTGGACAGTCCGTCACAGGGGGCAGGGGTTTGCAGATGTTGATGTAAAAGCTTCGCGATTTGACCGCATCTGTATCCACGGCAATCCAGGGGCTGTCATCTGCATCCCGGATCAGGTGACTCAGGTCATATTCGTTACCATAGGAATCTAAGAGGTGAATGAGAAGTTTATTTACAAACACAAGAAAGCTGGAGAGGTGTGTGTGTGCGTGTGTGTGTGTGTGTGTGTGTGTGTGTGTGTGTTCATACCACTGATCTGGCAGTCCACTGGAGCAGGGATGCAGGCGAGAGCCGTGGAGAACTCAAAGAGGACATCGTGGACCACATGGTCAGCCAAAGAGCTCATCTCCTCTCGCAACAGTTTTAATGAGCCGGGGTGAGAGTTTGGATCACACACGAAGTTAATGGCGAAGGTGTCCCGAGTTGCTGATGAAGAAGGAAAATAGATGAAAAGATGGAATGAAATGAAGTGCTGGTCTTGGTTAAAGAAGAAAAAAACATCTTTAATGAACAAATGTAGGCAAAACATAACTGATGTTACAACTGATCAAAAGCTGCAGCTCAGCAGATAGGTGGATAATCTACTACAGCTGTTCAGATGTGAAACTCTCAGGTACTGTTAATATAAAAAAGAATTTTGTATCCTGATACCTGTGGGGTTGTCCAGGGGTCCCTTGTATGTAAGTCTGAGCAGGCCATCAGAGGAGTACTGTAGGCTCCTCTCCACCCCCACCGGGCTCACGGGATGCCCGTCTTCCAGCTCACAGCCTGCCATGTCTTTTCCACATTCTGCCACATCTGAGCAGATATTCACCTACAGGGAGTTAAGTGAAAATGATTTTAACAACCTTGACAAACCATTATTCATATGAGGCAGAGTTTTATGCCTTCATCTTACCAGGAAGTCTTTTCCATTTGCATTTGTCTTGTATCCAGTTTTTGAGGCCAAAGACTGAAGGTTGAACTCAAAGCCAGTGTTGGGGTCGACCACAGCGCAGCTCTGAGACAGAAGGACAGAAGGAAGTATTTTTCCCACTGTAACATCTTTCCTAATTGTTGACTTATTAGCGAGTTAAAGAAAAATTATTGATAGCTGAACTCACGCTGTTCTTGGTGGTGGTGATGGCGCAAGCTGCCCTCGTCTCCCATATGAAGTTAGCAGTACAGTTCTGGTACATCAGGAACCGCGGGCCCATTGACTGCACAGTAGGACACACACACAGAGTCACATGTTCAGAGACGTGCAAAGCCTTCAGCACCAACGAGCTGCGCTCCAAATTACTGTCTGAACACCAGTCTCACCAGAGATCCTCTGGAGCAAACCAGGTGGATGCGAGTTGTGTACGTGAGCTGCTTGCCGTCTGACTCGCAGGCCGAGCCGTCGGTGTACTCCAGCAGCAGACGGTCCCGGCCCTCAATGGTAGGCCCTCGCTTGGAAACACCCATGTTACTGACTGATACAACCTCCATTGGAGAGCCCTGAGGACACAGGAGAGAAAACAGCTCTTAACATTTGTTATTTAGATATACAACTAATGACATGATTATTCAGAGGATGTACAAGCTGATAAGGGGTCCAGATTTTCAATCATCCTTATATGCTAGCATTAAAGATAACTAAGTTATATTAAAATTCCCCTCTTGTGAAGTTGTCATGAACAGGGAAATAAGCTGTGAAGCCCAAAACTGTGTTTTGTATCAGGATGTAAACATTTAAACCTCCTGTTGTCCTTGGGTCATTTTTGACCCGTTTTCAAATATTTTTATGTCAGAAATATGGTTGTCTTTTATCAAATTGCTTTTTTTTTTTTTTTTAAACCATAAATTCCAAAAAATAGTGTAAAATTTGTGGTAATGAGATGGACTGGAGTTGGCTAAAAAGGTGTGACACAGAACTGAGTGATAATTTATACTTCATGCTTTATAATCAGTCAAACCAGAACGGGTTAAAATTGACCCGGGATGACAAAAGTTGTATGGTCGACAGGACGACAACAGGAGAGTTCAAATGGGACTTCACGGGGACTGACTTGCTCTTGGAGTCAGCCTCTACTGGCTGTTTGAAGAACTGCAGTTTTGATAGATTTTTCAGCTCTAAAGGTTGCCACTGTACTTCAGAGGAGACTCTTTGTATTTAAAGTCTGCAGTTTCAAAGTGCGGATGGTTAAAATTTGCATCAGGTTAATCCTGGAGAAATTTTCAAGTTCAGTCTAGTCATTTTGTAACATTTTGTCATCATCTTTTGAGACAGTAGGTTCATATTGTTACTGTTTATTACACTTGCAGCTTTGCCATTTGAAATGGTAGCATTGAAAAAGATTTTCATGTAACAAAACACGTTTAAAATATTTTCAAAAATTAGATTTTATGAGCTCATGCTTAAGTTACAATTCAGCTTTTCATACTGTTCTTCGAGCTGCTACAGACCTTCTCATATATGTACTTCATCTGGCAGACAGACGCATGGCGGTCGCAGCCTTGAACGGGGATGATGGGCCGACATATGTTGATGTAGTATTTCTTCAGGTTCGTGGTGTCAGACAGATCCATAGCCTGCCAGTTGCTGCTGGAGGTGGAGCGTGACAAGCTGGAGGCAGAAAAAGGTAAAAATTTGAACAAGAGTGTTGTGGGGGGGTTTTCAATTCCCAAAAAACATCATGGTTGCTTGGTGAATTGACACACCGTGGATCAATATGTATTTAAAGCATTACCTGGATAAGTCGTACTGGTCAAGAGTGTCAGGATCTGTTACCAAACAGTCATGAGGCCTTTCAGGACAGGCGTAGGATGTGTACCAGCGGAAGTTATACGTGTAATTGTCCTCAGCCTGGTTCAGAAAATTAAAACAAGATTAAACTTTAAAGATGAAAACAGCTTTTAAGGATAATGTAGAAAACATCCAGAGTCAGTAGCATTTTCCTAAAAAACAAAATATAGATTTATACAAAATTAATCTTGCTTAATCATCACTTATGGGCCCCTAGACACGTATGGTGGTGAATGTGTCAGTAGAGTCCCGCCATCTGCCTGTATCTTGATGGTTTGGCTTAGTCGGTACATTTCTTGGTGGGGCGTGGGTGCGTTTCCTCCAGCAAATGACAGCGTGCAGGTGAGGTTGGGAGTGGATAAAACATAGCGACTGGACACCGTACAGACCGGAGAAAATTACAGATTTGAACGTAGCGGCAATTTAAAGGAAACATAGCCCTAGTGAGGTGAAACAACAAACAGATAAAGCTCGTTCAAGGAAGAGAGTGAATCTCGGTTGGCTTTTAGTTGCTTTTAAGCACTGAAAAAGGCTGGGGATGAAGAGCGAAACAGAGTTGGCCTGCTTTCTGCTAAACAGGAAGGCGCCAAACACCAGCAGTTAGCTTGCGCGAGCTTGCTAAATTATATACTTCTCCATTACAACAAATGTAATATTCCTACGTAGCATGCTGTGCAAGTACAAGCAGTATAAATACAAACTATAATACTTCTGGTTATGTTGAGTCAGGAGGAGGGGCCCAATTTGTGTTTACAAGCTGCAACAAACAATGCTACTGACTCCACCTTTAAACACAGTGACCATAAATAAAATGTCCATAAGTTTAGACACATATTGCAACAATAAAAACAAATACACACTCAGAGACACAGTTTAAAACAATGAGAGGAGAGAGAAAGGGTGGAGTGTACCTGGAATTCAGGTTTTCCAGCTCCGGCTTCTGGGTCACAGAGGAAGGATATGAGTGTGGATCTGAGTGTGTGTTCTTTGTTGTTGTACTGGGAGCCATTACTGTAGGTTAACTGGATCAGGCCGTCGTAGTAGGATAAGCGCGAGTTTGCTTCCCCGAGACTCCAAGAGCTGAAGGGCAGGGAGGAAATCATTCAAGAATACGGTTATTAAATCATCTGTGTAGTTGATGTAAATTCACATTTCTCCTCTATGCACACATGACAGACGTGCACATACAGTATAAAGTTGTGCTTATAAAGACATTAATGTGTGTGTGTCCATCTGTGGCTCCAGCTCACCTCTTTTCGACCTGACAGGCTCCGGCTGTTTCAGGACAGTTGGCAGCTTTGACACTACCGCAGACGTTGATGTAGTAGTCGTAGTTGCCACTGGTCAGGTTGTAGAAGCTGCCGCTGGCTTTGGAGAGAGGCGACAAATCGAAAGAGAGGTCTGTGGAGAAAGAGAGGTCACGTTAGAATCAAAGCAGACTCAGCAAAGTAAGAGGCAACTCTCGTCTCATTTTGTCTGATGTGATAAATGCAGTGGGACAGTTCATGCAGCAACAGCTAGATGGCAGCACATGCAGCTTTTTTAATGATTCACATGTGAGCTCCACAATTGTCATGTGACAAAAAGGTGAGATCAACACAGGTTACAATGACTGAGTTGAGGAAACCTCTTAGACAGTTGGTGAAATATCTAAACAAAGTTCAGTTCTGGCTTAACTTTCTCCAAGTGTAATTGTTGTTTTTCAAACCAAAAGAGAAATGAAAGTTTTAAGGAAGGATTTAGGAAAGTTAAGTTTGAAAGAAAACTTTGAAAAGTTTGGCACTTAGTTCCCTCACAACTAAAATCTTGAGGTTAAATCAGTTAGACTTGACCATTTACACTTTGGCCACTCCCAGTGTTGTCTATGAGCTACTTCAACTGGCAAAAAGACTGTGACAAAGACATCAGGTTAACAGCAGCACATGGGTGTGTCCTACTGTAGTTTAGTTGCCAAAAAGTGGGGCTAATACTCAAGGTTTACCCCAGAAACTGGTTTTAACTGGTTAAAGTGTGAGTCAAGGACTACTGAAAATGAGAAGCCTGCTGTCTCACCCCTGGGACACACAGGATGCATGAGCAGCACATGTTCATGACATTACAGCTTGCTTTTCTTATTCTGGCGTCCATTAAAACTGCTTCGAGCAGCCACACTGCCAGTGTAAGCGGTGTGAGCAGCGCTTGTTAAGTCAGCTCAGGTCAAGTGTGGATGTTGCACTGCATCATCTAGAGATCCGGAACCTCGCCAATTTTTATTGCGACACACGCATGGTTCCAGGAAAAAATTGTGTAAAAGATAGGGTTGGCTGTCGCAAGACACTTGAATGTGTGAACAGAAACACGCGAGATGCAAGGCCACGCACACACGCCACTCACGCATCCTGTGTGTCCCATTTTTTATGGATCCTACATATCAAACCGACAACACAGAACTAGCTGACAAAGATCTGTTGCTTTGTCATGTTTTTTCTGCTGCTGTCATTCCAAAAAGTGGCACTGCTCACATTGCGAGGACAACAGCTGGTGATAAACAGGCTGGTACATGCTGCACCTGCACCAAGGGAAATCACTTTCCACAGATAGGCAAACCAATGTTATGATTAAACAGCAAGCCCATTCTGCCTAATACAGTCACTTTTAAACTGATAAAATGTCTGATAAGAAGTTACAAATAACTCTAGCGAAAAGGCAAAGGAGAAAAATAAGGAAGAGCCGCACTAAATGTGTGTAATCATGGAAACTACAGTAACGGGCTCAGGGGGTTTTCCCTTTCTTTTTCCATGTCTTTTTTGTGCGCTGGTCCACTTAACTGAACAGCCAATCAGAGTGCTTTCTACATGTTGAATTGACCAAGAGACCTTAGACAAGCATGGAGCTGCTCCGACACAGTTTTTCATACCACATTTACCAGAGCCACAAACTGTCTCTGACAGCTCTGTCAAGTCCCAACCCTGGACCGTCGGCCCGGTGTGAAGGAGCCTTTAAACTTGAACTAACTTCAGCTCCATGCAGACTCTGTTGGGCAACTTCAGCGTTGGCTTTTCACTCTTACAGCTCCACCTGTGTGTGACTGAATGAGCTATTTGCGATGACTCGTCCACTTACAAGAAACAACCTCCTGCTGAGTTGAATTTGTCTTTAAGTTATTCCTTAAATGACTGGCCTTTGTATGTGGCCTTGTTTTTCCTGCAGGATCAATGTTTCATAGGTGTGTTTACATGAGTAGAGATGGATGCAAAATGTGTATTCTCTCAGCTGATATTGATAGTAATTTGCCTCTCGTGGCTGATGGACAACTGATTGTTTCTCATTTTTGTACTCTGGAAAAAGTTCAAACGACTGTCCCAAACCATGTCGATCAAACTCCTTTGTTTGTGTCGTACCAGCCTGTGGATCCTCCACCTTGCAGTTGTCTCCCTTTGTCTTTGAGAGGACGCAGGCCGCGGCAGTGTACCACTCCAACTCGTACACACATCCATCAGATGAAATGCTGCGAAGGACAGGAGCGCTCTCCAGATCTCCTGCGAGAAGACAAGAGGATGAGCAGTGTATGAGGAGACAAAGTGTTTGAAATGTCTAAAAAAAACAACAGCGTCTCGACCAAAGAGAAGTAACGGACATATGTACCTGGTTTGCATTTGAGGGTCAGGATAGTTTGGATCCTCGTCTTTTTATTGCTGCAAAAATGTCCGTCAGTGTACACCAGTCTGATGTCATTTCCGATTTGAGTCTTCTGTGGAGATGAGAGGAAGCTGCCCAGACTGATGGCTTGATGATCTTTGTCTGAAGTGGACACACAGAGGGATGATGAATAATGATGCATTTAGTAACAATTTTACAATTCATGATATCCATTCAATCTCATAAAACTACAGCAATGCACATCTTTGAGGAGACTCTTACCCACGGCACAGATAGAGGCGTTCATCGGGCAGCCAGCAGCGGCTCCGGACTGAAGGACTTTGTGACAGACGTTCAGATAGAAACGCGAGTCCGACTTCGGGGACTGAGCATCGACGGCCTCCCAGTTCTCACTGACACCTGAAGCCACACAGACATACAAAGTAAGGGGATAGTTAAGCAGCAGGTGGTTAGCAACAAAATATAGCATTGAAATGTTCTATCTTGACTAAATAATGTCAAAACCATCAGCATTTATCAAATGAATGAGTGGGGCCCCTCCTATACATCTGTTTGCCGATATCAGCCCATATTAGCCTATTGCATATATATTTGTATCAGCATATTTGCTCTCCAGTATGCGTCAATATTGAAACTTTTTTTGAGGCCAGAAGGTGTAATTAAGTAGTTTGTCCAGCAGAGGGCGGTTCGCTATTTCATTGGTATTAAGTGTTTACTGTTCAGTGCACTGACGTTTGAAATATAGTTTGTTAAAATGTAGGATATCCTGCCTCTGTTACATATCTTTGTCACAAGTATTTGATAACCACTTTCCATATCAGACTTTTCTTGATAGGCCCCAAAAATCTCATATTCGTTTTGGTCCTAAGTTTAATTGCTGTTCAGAGCGTTTTTCTTGTTTTTGCTCAAAATGGAGTAAGGCAAAATCATTTTTCTAATCTAGACTGTAACAGCGGACACCAGTTGTACCAAAGATGCATAAAAAACAGTTAAACCCCACCCTATGAACTGAGCTAGAAAACTCACCAGGGTATCTTGTGAGGGGTGAGAGGTCGTAGTGTTTGCCGTCATCTCTGACTCGACACAGTATGTCCTCCTTCTCCTTGACACAGGCGTACGCCGTCTCCCAGTCGAAGTAATAAGTGCAGTCTGTCTCTCCTGCGAAAACTGGATCCCCGCGCCCACCGTGAGCTGCAGAAAATAAGAAAAATTATAAATTAAGGGTGAATTCATTTGTAGTTTCAATGACTCTTCCTGGCCAACAAACATGAAACAACCTAGAAATCATACAAGGTGATAGTGAAAATGCACAAGTAATGTGAGTAATTGAATAAAAGAAGTTGTACATTAACGAAGGATGTTTTGCACAGATTAATTACTAGAGATATAGCATTACATTCATTTTTCTCATTGTGACCTGTAAATGCAGTGTTCCTGTGGCTCAATTAGTGTAATGCAAAAATATCAAGAGATTAAATTAATGACTTTCCTGATATTAATATTAATTTCAGTAGGAAATTATGCATCATGCAATCATGCATTAAAAAAAAAAAATCTTGCACAAAATTTATAGAAGCAAGATCATCTCATGGCAGCAGTGTACCAGGCTGTCTGCCATGGCGTAATCCTTGACACTACCACCGGGTGGTGCCAAAGTGACAGATTGTGAAAGTTACACATAAAAGGGGAAAATTAATTTCTCACATGCATTTTTGTTGCACTCAAAGTTGATGATGGTCATTCTCTGGAAGCCGCTGGAACATCGGCTGCCATCTGGGTAGATCAGAGTCAGATCTCCGTCTGAATAACTGACAATAAAAAATAAAAAAATAAAAACACACCCAGACAGGGAAAGGAGAGAAGTTGACAAAGGTTAGAAAATGTTACAATGTCCATGTTTAATAAGTTAGGACTAGGGTTACTACCCGAACTTTTCATGGATATATTCTGAGACTGACATGATGTTTCTGTACTATGTCCTCTTTACTGGATAAAAGAGTTAAAATAACATAAAAACTTTGTGCAGCCCAAAAGATGGAGGACTAATCACATGATTTTAAAAAGATACATGTGATTGATTCTGAATTATGTTGCTAGTATTTGTGTAGCAGTTTCCCTGTTTGAGGTTCACGACATGCACCAACACACAATTAACAATATCCTTGCATAATAACGAGCGAACAGAAAGTTTTGGATGCCTCGCGAATGAGGGGGCTGGCTGCCATCCGAAGCTGGGCAGCCATGCGTGTTGACATGGTATCTGGTGTGCAGCACAGTCTGGTTCTACATCACTGCAGTTTTAGCTACGACATGTCCAGTTCTTCCTCCAGTTATATCAAAACAGGCTCTTAGCAGATTTTAACAGATACTTTTACAGCAACCATGAGGAAATCAGACCGTGCAGCTGCTCAGACTGCAAGACATCCTGTTTTCTAACACTGCAGAAATTCATCTGACTGTACAAGAGTCAGATTGTTGGATCACTTAGGCAAATAATCAGGCTTCTGCGTAATTCCCTAAAACCACTCATCAGACAACCACCACCCAACCAGAAGTCTGACCAAATTCAAACAATTATCAGGGAGGACCATATCCACACAGTATCTGCCTGACTTAACATGCCTTAGCACTTTGTAAGTCAGCATTCATCCTTGTATAATCGAATCAACAAAGAATTTTGAATGATGGCAAACAGACTGAAGAAACTTACAGCTTGTAGCCAGTTAAATATAAAATTTGCACATAAAATGAAGCAACTATGAGCTACAGGTCGAGGCTTCAGTATTAACAAAGCACAGCACATCAATTTGCATTTATAAAATGTCAATTCTCAACAACATAGTTATAGGACACATATCTCCTGTTGTAGGACATCTATTTCATTTATTGCATTAATTTGTGATCAAACTAGGGCTGCACAATTGATCAAAACACATTCGAAATCGCAATGCAGCCTACTGCTAGTTTTAAATTGCTGGGAGGTTTAATATTTGTAAGGAGAAACGTGTGTGTCAAAATGCCAATTTAACTCAAATATTGCAGAGCTGCAGAGTTGTCCTGGCCAACACGTCATATTCTGCAGACTTAAGCAAACATCTTTGTTTGGTAAAGATCCCGGCAAAAATCACAGCATGATCATTTTAATAAGTTTTTCAATACAAATGAGACTAATGAAGTAAAAGCGATAATTTCTTCAATAGGTCATATCGCAGCTGAAAATAATAGTCCAAATTAGGGACGCGAAGGACTAAGTATTTTGCGAGTCGATATGTCAGAAGCATGAGTCAGCAAATCGACTGACTTTTTTTTGAGGCAGTGGTGGCAACAGTTGTGGTGCTGAAAAGAAAGTGCAAGCAGCGCCCACTCCCGCCGTATTCGCAACAACTTTTGTCCAAATACTGACACAAAACAAACACAGGTAGGACACTGATAAAACGTTAACTACAGCTCGCACTCCACATGACCAACTACTGTCAGAACGGTGCCGCAGTTTAGCGACAGTTTAGCCATTTATCCAGCTTTGTGTGGCACAGCCATGAAGGTAGTTTTACGTTGGATATCGAATCCAATCACAATTTAATATTTTTTTCAAAATCACGGAGCTCTTCATCAAATTACTGAAATGTTGATTTGTGTCCTTCAATATAACACACTGTAACAGAAATGTAAGCAGACAATTGCAAAGCCAGTAAACCGACTTAGAAATATAAGTTACACAACTTTGCTAACATTCGCATCATTAGTAACAAAAAGGGAAATCTTTTGAATGCAATGACGCCTTTAACTTTGAAATCCCCTTCAATGCTTCCTGTCCCCACTGCACTTCAGTAAAAACAAAGTATCCGTTAAAAATTTTTGCCCACACTGGCTTTCATTCACACATTAATTACCGTAGCGTCTGATTCTGGTATCTTCCCGCCACCTTCTTCACTTCTCCGGACTTCTTCACCTGACAGGAGGATATTAACTTGTCGTCGTCGCCACATTCGTTGTTTGGGATCCTGCCACACACGTTCAAGTAGTAGATGTAGCTTTCATCACCGTCACTGGTCCCAGAATGGGCGTAGTATGCAATATCTGTAGCTACAAACACAAACACAAAGTGGTATCAGGGAGGTTTAGGCTGACATGTGGACGACTAATTATGGATTAGCATCATTATTGGGGGCTGGGCAGGCAGTCCTGCCCGGACCCTCTTGGTTTTCTTAATCTTTTTCTTCTTACTCTCCTTCTTCTTCCGAGGAAATCCAACTTCCCACACATGAAAATAAACCAAACTTGGCACACAGGTCCAGTCCCATGCCAAACTTCATCAGTTGCAAACACAAGCCAATAGTCCCGATGGTGGCACAATAGTGACCGTCTAAATTTTAAAATGTTAAAAATTCATAATAAATCATCCGTACATGCTACAGCTTCGCAATTTACACCAAAATGTAGGTCCAATTGTGAAGAAACTGTTGTACTACTACCTTTAGTGGTACAAATTATGAAGTCCATCACTCTGTTTTTTGTTTTTTTGTTTTTTTTCCGAAACTGTAAAACTAAAACTCCTCCCACATTCTTTGCTCAATCGACACCAAACTTGCTACAGGGCATCTTCAGTCTGTCCTACACAAACAATCAATTTTATCTCAAAACTGTTTTTTTGACAATATTTTGAATTCTGTTCTCATGTGAACCATTGCAGTCAATGAGAATAGAGTGAGGTGACCCCTCCCCTTCTGCCTGTTGTGGCTCAGCAGACGTCTGCCT
>JAQFJA010000010.1:22693835-22705430 GCA_029874485.1 Naso brachycentron | reverse complement strand
GTGTGTGTGTGTGTGTGTGTGTGTGTGTGTGTGTGTGTGTGTGTGTGTGTGTGTGTGTGTGTGTGTGTGTGTCCTCTGTCCCCTCTAACTGTGGTAGGCCTGTTATCACAAACTGACCATAAAGGAATGTAACTGAAGAACACAGTGACCTACTAACACCAATAACAGCGTAGCTACTGTGGGCAGGACTTAGTCATGAAACGCTGCTCATGTCCAAACCTGTCGCGCTGCTTCCACTTCAAGTCCTGTCATATTATTTACAGTTTTTGTCAATTAGCCTAGTCCTATTTTGGCAGGATTGCAACTGTTTGTAATACAGTGAGCACACACTTAAGGAGCAAATAAATAGACTACTTTGTCTCATGTGATGATAAGTTTATGATCTTTGGGTTTCACTCTGTTGAAATGCTGGTCAGACAAAAAAGCATCACCTTGGACTTCATGATGCTATTTCTCCCTCCTTTCTAAAATTTGATGATACAATACTTGTATAAAGTGGGAACAAAAAATGCAGAAACAAATGTGATACACTGTAAACTTAAGCTAACCGCAGCCATCCATCCTAATGAAACAGCAGAAAAAAAAGGAAGTTTACAGTGGGGTGAACTTTTGTCGATTGAAAGAATACGTTTCGAGGAAGCACAAGAGAAATCAATGTCTAAGTGTGACGGATGGATGGATCACGTGTGGTTCCAGCAAAGCCAAGCAGACAGATAAAGCCTGAAGCAAGCAGCACAGAGAGAGAGGGACAGGGACACAGATTTATGTTTCTATTTGTGTTTATGGCGTCTTTGCTTGATGATGTGTTCCTGTGTCATGTGATTAGCCAGCTAGCATGATTACAGTGCAAATCATCTGACCAAGTTGCTTCTTGTTCACTACTTCTGTCCTCTTTCACTTTCCATACGTGACTTTCCTCTTGAAAAATTTTAAATGGAGGACATTTAAATGAAATAAGGCAAAAACATGAGTCTGCAGTCTTCCGTCAGGAGACATTCAGGAGGCAACACGGCTCTTTGTTACCCTGAGAAATCTGAGTCGGGTGACAGTGTGTGCCTGAGAGCTACCAAACATTTGTCACAAGGGGAAGGTCGAAGGAACTCAGACTGCAGGACTCTGAAATAACTCTGTCTGGCAGCCTGTCTTCTCCACAAAGGTCACGAGCAAAATGATGCAACTAAAACTGAGAAACAGCCCCAAATAACCACAAAGATCCTCTAGCAAAATTTAAATAATCTCCAGGTAAAATGTGTGTCTTTATATTAGCAGTAGCTAATGAGGTGCAACGTTTGAGAGATGTTCTGATCTAATGACACAGCTTGCACTTATTGTGTGACTAAACTGTGTAACCACTTCTGGAACAAAAGAGCTGATTCTCACTCTGACAAAGAAAAACCTCGGGTTCAAAACCACATGTAAAAAGGATGTGTGGTTTTCTGCTCTAAGCATGCATTCATTAATTCTTCAATAAATCTTTTCTCAAAATTCACAAATGTTCCTGGTAATAAATCATAATGGAAAAAGCACATGGATTCCCTCGGCTGACTAAACGTTCATTTCGTGTTTTAGGTTTTATAATCTGTGGGGATTCTTCCACAGGAGACTCTCCACGGGGCTTTTTAAATGGTGTCACAGCAAATGAGCATTTAGCATTCTGACAGCAAAATGCCTACAAAATACCAGAGTTTTTTTTTTTTAGATGTTTGGAATAGAAGAAAAAAAGATTAGTTAAACCCAACAGACACTGCTTTAGAATCATCCCTTTACACCGCTGACGTTAAATCGAGACTGGGATGTCTCGATTCACTGAAATTCAGCTCTGAGTGGGAGGTGGCAAGTCATGTTTGAAAAGTTAACCACAGATGAAAAGAACACTGTGGTTTGTCTTACTAGAAAAAAGACTACAACAGTTTTTGCATGAAAATGATTAATGCTTACCTCTTTTTATGTTTAAAATTCAAAGCATCATCATTTATTACGATAACATCACTTAATGTCGACAATTTTTACTTAACCAGCAACTTAATGTTACTAAGAATAAATAAAATTTAGCCAGCAGCTATGCTAACGCTATTTAGCTACAACAGAGACAAGAATTAGTTAACCTGACTGTTAACATGCACTCACACAGACATAGGCTGTGGTCCAGAAATTTTATGCAACAATGATCAAAGGTCAGCAAGAACCTTTTTCCCTACATGGCCTCTGATATGAAGATATGCTTTAAGCAACCTGGTGACCACATTAACTCTTAAAAAGAAGCCACATATTTGCATGTCAAGGTGGTGGTCAAACCAGAGCAACTCACAGGTGAAAACATCCAACCACAGATCTACTAAGAACATAAGACAGATCGATTAAAGCTGATCTCATGCATCAGACTAGATGGACCATCTGTGGCCAAAACTGGACAAAAACAATGTCGCTGCAGAAAAACAACTGCAGGAGCCGCATGGATGCAGATTTTCTCCTGCAGTGTCACTAAAGAGCCATGAAATGTTCGGCTGTGTGGTTGTCATGAGACAGACGGGACATTTCAAAGTATGCTAACAGTATGTCAACATGAACCAAGGGATCTAAACAGAGCAGCAGAATTGACTGGGTACCACAGACTGTGAAGGTACACTGGATTCTAGTCTGAAGCTGCTCTTAACACCGTTCACTTATCCCATACAACAACAGGATACAGGCTGAAGTGTATATACTTATTCTATGTCCCTCAGTTGCAGCATGTTTGACTCCTGGTGGGGAAAAACATGACCAATGGAGGAACAATCAATAGTAGAACATATTGTGTTGTTTCCTCTTGTGAGAGTTTGTGGTTATTTCACATTAGAATGAGGGTGCACGTGCAGTTTGCCCGTTTCTTAAAGGGACGGTACGCTCAGACTCTTTTCTTTTCTGTAAAGTGTGTCATCTTAGTTATCAAAGTTTACGAAACTGAAACCAGATTGCAGTAAAGAAAAACATCACACCCACAGTTTGCAGTTTAGGTGGCATGTTGTTGTTTTTTTCTGCACACACTGGTTTGTGATACCATTATCATCAGCAAAATATTGTGACAGCATTGTATTGCGAGTAACTCTACAATTCCTATGTGGTGGTGTGAACTCCTGCGAAGTTACATTTAATGCTGAAATATTCAACAACAGACCGCCATGGTCCTGTGAAGCTACAGCAGGCAACTGAAAAGATGTTCAAAGTACAGTTAAAATGGCCATCTCATAAAAAAAATCTACCTGACAGAGCAAAACTACCACTCTCCTCAAGAAGAAGCCTACAAGATGTTAACTGGTTTTTATTCACACACGAGAACAGAGGTCACTGATGGCCTTAGTCATTGCCAGAACAGTAAAACAGTGCCTGTGCTGTTCGCTCTAAAGAGGTCATTCATAACATAACAGTAGATCCATTACACTATCATAAAGACTGCATTTAAACATACATATAATATTTTAATCATAACCTTATTTAAACTTTTCTGTCCCACTTTAGCTTCTCTGTTATGACTAACAGCTATGTTGTAAACAGATTGCCACCACACCTGGCTGATAAAAACAGTCTTATATAACTGTAAAGCTTTTCCTGTGCTCCAGTTGGCTGTACTCACCGACGGAGCGGTACGTGTTGGTGGTGAGGTCCTTAGCGCAGACAGCGGTTCCCGGGTCACAGCTGGTTGACGGTGTAGACTCGCAGAGTTTTAGCGTGTAGCTCACTTTATTATCCTTGTCAATAGCCTCCCATTCATAACTGCAGCACAAAGAATAGATGAAAGGATAAACAGAAGAAGAGAAAAATGAAAAATGGGGGGAAAAAAAATAAGAAAATGCAAAGACATAGCCAGTATCAGACACAGACACATATCAGGTCTCAGTCATGCTGCATCAAATCAATTTCAGGCGAGACTTTTTTTTCCTTCTTATTGATTTATTGACTTATAGAGCTGCATAAAACAGTAACAATGGTGAAAGAAAAACCTATACATGTTACAATATTATTTTCTAATCAACAAATGAGTTGTTTAGTCTTAAATTGTCTGAAAACAACAAATGGTGTATTTTGCAATCTGTCTGATACCAAAGTGAAGTCTTCAAATGCCTTGATCTGTCGGACCAAACCAAAGATATTCTTTTTACAATAACATCAAACAGAAAAAAAGTGCAAATATTCACGTATGTGAAGCTGAAGTCAGCAAATGTTTGACATTCTGACTTTAAATTATTTTTACTACTTAATTAGTTTAAAGTTGGTCACAGTTAATTGTCTGTCAAGCAACTTCTTTATTATCTGATGTACAGTTTCAGTGTTAAAAAGTGCATTCTCAGAATCTGATAGCTTCTTTTAAAATGAATTTAAAATGGTCATGCATCTGAAACAATGTTGTTTGGATAATCATGTACTCATTTTAGACATTTTTGAAGCAAAAATGCCAAAATTACCTTCCAGCATCTTGGTTTATCTCACATAAAAAATGAAAATGTTTGCTTTAGAGTGTTAGAGGAACAGAAGAATACAAACGCTTTTAGAGGCCTTTGGGAAGTTGTGATGGGTATTCTTCATTGTTTTTCTGATGTGTTGCAGGTAAAAAGATTAACTGATTGCTGTAACAATCAGACGATTAATCAGTAATGAAGATAATTATTAGCTGGAGCTCTCCTGTGTTCCATTTCTGCATTTTGTGTGTTTTTCTGTCAGAAACTTGTCTTTTGTCAGTCATGGCTTATTTTCTACATGCATGGAAACTGAAAGTACAAATATGTTTTCGTTTTGTCTCATTTTTGAGTTTTTAAATTGATGTTATTGTCATGCATTTATAAAGGGAAAACAGCAGTAATATGAGTAACTGACTCCGGAGGACTGAGAGAAAACGTTATTGTAATGACAGCGGTGAATTCACGCTGCATCACAACTGAAATAAAACTTGCCTAAAGTTTCTAGTGAACTGCCACTTGCCTCCTTACAACATGCCGTACAAGCTTGCAAGGCAAAAGCCTTCAAAACAAGGAAATGAAAAGCAAGCAGCCTGATCTTACACGTTGAGATCACCTGGCTACTTTTCATTTCTGCTTTACTGCTGAGCCAAATATTTGAACAGTAGCTGCCTGAGCAAAGCTCCAGTTAAGGGGAACGGCACAGTATTTACACAACAGGTCCTTTAGCTTGTAATCTCCATTTTAATTTCACAATATAAAAATTGAGATTAAAAGCTAAAGGACCTGTTGTGTATATACTAGTGTTGCTCTTCCTCGTATATGCTGCTTTACGGAGAGACGACAGTGCCATTATCTCTTCCACAGAGGTGCTGTTTGACATCGCTAACTTTTAGCATTAGCCGCTATATGACAGTTTCCATGCAGCAGTTAGCTGGCCGATGCTCTAGCTTGATAAAAGCACAGATGACCGTTAACTCCACTGAGCTCGAGACAATTTGAATGACATTCGAAGCTCGTTCAATTTAACAGCAACGTTAAGGTAGCTAACACCAGGAGGTTAGCGTTCAAACTTATGAGGCAGCACATTTTTTAAACAGGACAACTACTTTCACCGATAGATATGTTAGCTAGCTTACTCCAGTAAGAGCGCTAACGTTGGCAAAACTATGTAAAATTGCTAATTTAAAAGGAACAAAGAGCTAATGAGTGGTTGTTCACAGGCTAACACAAGCTTAAACAGAAAGCCGTCTTTTAATATGAATGGTCGTGTGATACCTTGCTGTCCGGATGAGCACGTTTACAATGATATAAGGTTAAGCAAATAAATCATCACGACGTAATTCTACGTTAAAATTACCTTGACTACGTCTGAATATAAAATGATATCCTGTCATCTTCAATGTTAATGTTATTTGTGCTATTTTTAGCGAAAGTGTGTCAGTCAGAGGTGTTTTTGTTACCTGCAGAGGTCCTGGTACCACAAGCTCTGTCCCTCCTCCGCTCCGGACCGAACCAGCAAACATCCCAGAAACGCCACAAACCAAATAACCAGCTTCAGAGACGCACAGCGCTCAGATTTACACCGAAATAGCATGTTTAAGTTACTGAAGTGGATACTGTTTGTGAAGCCTGACTAAGACGACATGATACAGCAGAGTCTATCCGCTCTGGACCAAATCAGTAGGAAGTGACTGCACCACATGACAAACCATCACATGACTCTCATGATGGTAACTGATGCTGCGTTCAAAGTCTACTGTAAAAGCTACACACTAACACTTCGGGGTTGCCTCTATGGAAATAAGCATCTGGTTTAAGCTTTTAATATTTATGCTAAAAAGTGAATTGGAAACTGGAGCGCCCTCAAAGGGACTATCGACCTTTTTTACAAGTCAAATTCAGTTAACTAGGCTAATAAAATTAAGCACTATTCTGCACTATTCTTACAAATGGAAACATTTTTAATTGTTGTCAGAAATAATCTTGATGAAAAGATTCATTAAATTTTCCAAATATAAATGTAAAAATGGCAAAAAAAATATGATGGCGTCAATATTACATCACATAGCACTAACAATAACACATGATAATTGTCAGTTTATTTGTTTTTAGAGATTATAAAAGGTCAAAGGACAAAATAAACACACTCTTGTGTTACTGACTCACTTTGACAAGTCTCCAGTATGTGATATACTGTAGCGCCCTCTACAGTTCAGACTGATGCTCAAACGTTGTAATCAGTCTGAACTGACCACACCTGATGGTAACGAGGTGATGATCTCTTTTAGAAAGTCAGCAAAAGCTTTTGGTTCACAGGTTCTTTTTCTTCAGACGTTTTGTTGTGTTGCACAATGTGGCTGCTCTTCATCTGCATGTCCACAGGTACTGACGAAAGCTTTCCAACTACTGTATTCTGCCAATTAAGGATGACTTTTTGCTCTTTATGTTTTATGCAGTTGGTAGTGTCCCCATAAATCCAGCACAGGAAGCTACCAGTCCTTTGCCAGGTTGGGGTTAATTGGATTAACTTGCACTGCATTTGCTACAATATAATGAATAATTTATAAGGAATTGATTGATTTCCATAGATAATATTACTGCCACTACAGGAACTGAAATACAGGACTGTCAGATGTTTCATACATGCTAAACATAATTCTTAAATTTCACTATATTTCTCTTTTTCAGGTGGTGACGTCCCCTTAAATGACACCCACAATGCAACTAGTCCTGTGCAAGGTTGGTGCTGATGGGTTTTTTAGGATTTGAATTTATTTGTTTAAAACGATGTGATTAAATTCGCACATTTCCGCAGGTACAGTTACTTCATTGCTGTATTCACCACAACTGGCCAGTGCAGAAACCTTAAAAGGTAAACTTAAAATTTTCAACGTGTTAAATATCCTAAAATAGATGTCTTTCATACATATAATGTACAGTGACTGTCAATCGTACACTTTGAATATTAGAGCTTCAAGAAGATCTGGCTGTTCAAGAGGGAGACATTTTGATACCAGTAGGACAATTTTTGTTCTTTTTAAAATGCTGGAGGAATAGTGAAGTTCACCTGAGAGCTTTAAGATAAAAGATTTAGTATATTTGCTTCATCAATATTGAGATAAAAGCAGCTTGATATAAAACTTTTGGCTTTTTAAATATTTATTGTATGTTTTTGTTACTTTGAATTTTAGCTGTAGGTGTATAACATATCAAGCTGTGCATGGAGCTGTTTGAGTTGTGGTGCTGATTTCTGTCTCAACTTAAAGGAGGACAGGAACGCTGTGGAGATGCTGTGGCCAGATGCCACTGTGCCTTACACCATCAGTGATGAGCTGGGTGGGTTCCTATGTTTTAAACCAACCCTGGTTTGTGATCACTAGGGTCCAGGTGTCAAAAAGCTTTTGTGTTTTCACTCTAACAGCTTATCAAGAAGCAAACATTCTCACTGCCTTCAAGATGATATCAGACTTTACGTGCATTCGCTTCAAACGACACACAGTGGAGTTTAACTACCTGAAGTTTAAGAACGGCAATGGGTGAGTTATTATTGAGTTTTTTGTTGTTTTTTTTTTAAAGGGTCAATGCACTCAAATAACATATTTTCTCTCCATCTGCAGTGTATCTAGCCTTGCAGAAAGTGCTTATTTTTGCCCTGGTACTACTTCTACATCCATAAACAATACATTTTTAAAAATCATTCTTTCTTCTATCATGTCTGGATGGAAGCAGATATCTTAAAACCAAATAAATCAAATGTCACTGCATGGTTTAATACCATTAAAGGTAATAGAATTGGCCTTTCTGCAGTTTGAGTGAATGAACTCTTTATCTTGTTTCTGTCTCTGCAGCTGTGCGTCCTATGTTGGTTGTCGAGGAGGAGCCCAGTCGGTGTTTTACTCTCAGGCATGTAGTGTGGGAAATCTTTGCCATGAGATCGTTCATGCTCTGGGGTTACACCATGAACACACCCGCAAGGACCGAGATCAATACATCACGGTGCAGTGGCAGAGTATCATGCACGGTAAACACCTCCTTAGCTGACTGGCAGACATGTTTTTTGTGTGATTCCCTGCATGAAAAACATCATCTGTGACCAAATTGTTTGTAGTCTCCATACTTCAAAATGCATGTCTTATTATGGCCTGTTTGGGGCAGGAGAACTCCCAACAGATACACAGTCCCAAATGCTGAATAACTTACTGACTACTGCTGTGTAATTGTTTAAATTGAACAAGATAAGAGTAAAAAGTTTCTGCTGTAGTTGATGCAGATTTGTTTTGGTGTTTTTTTTTTTCCTCTGAGAAGACAGGAAGTAAATGCTGTATGAAAACAAACATTGAGTTGCACAAGCTGAATAGGTGAACCAGGAAGTGACATCATGACCTCTGCTCACTGTTTAAATAGCAAAGAAAAAACAGCCTTTACATGACAAACTATGCACACACTTCATTTTCCATGCTGTTAGTATGTATATAAAACAGTTGGACGCAGCTGCTGTTTTCAGCTTGTCTGCATGGCCTCATCAAATCAACGTAGAATAAATCATTTTGAACGTTTGTGATTCAAAGGGAGACAAAAGAACTTTAAGATCAGACGTGGGAACACTCTGAACCTGCCGTACGATCTCAACTCCATCATGCACTACGGAAAGTAAGTCCTGGCGCATTGTCATTTCTTTCTTTGGAGAAACGGGTTATCATTGGTTGGCTGAACAAATTTAATGACGCCATTTTAAGATGGACCAGGTTGGCTAACACAGCTCAGTCTGCTACATCAAATGCATCTTTTTCCTAAGTGAATAATCCCAGATAACTATTGAACTGCTTAATCGACTAATGATCATCAATATAAAAACAACAGAATTATGTATGGAGTAAATTCTGTGTATTAAAATATTCTGTTGACCTAATTATCCCAGCCAACTGCAATCCCCTCACAGATGCAGTTTTGCAGCATGTTAATAGGTGGACAAAATTACCCATATTCTTGATTGGACGATTCAGTGCTCTAAAAATGAAAATTCTCCCAAAATTCTTGTATTTGTTCCAAACTCTATGCCATCTTCCTTTTTTCAGTTGTTAAAACTTTTTTTAAACTTCATCTGAAACAATAGACGTCCAAGACAAAGGCTTTTCCTGTCACATTCTCGTATGACAGAGGAGGACTATAAGTACCAAATCTTTTATGGTATATCTGGGGGGGCTCAAATTAGAGCAGGTTTGTTTTACTTTGTAAAGAATCAACACCCTGCGTGGGTCACATGAATCCTTGTCAATCACATTACCTTAAGTTTGTATATGTACTCAGCAGATCAGATATAATAAAGAGGCAAGAACAGACTTTCCTGAAAAACACAATACTGGTTTGGCACAATGCGCTCACACATCTGGGTGAAATACATCAGATATCACAGTTTTAGAGCTTCCCCCTCTTATCTACTCTAGAAGACATAACTTTGAAGCATTTAGAAGCTAAGGGACACATTTATTTTATACAATCTGTTTGTAAGCAAGTGCAAAGAATCCTTAAAGTATTCTGCAGGCTTGAAGAATAGATCTGACAGAGATTATAGGGGAGGGGGAATGTTTGGCGGCATGCTCCTTAGCTCAAACAAAAATAGTAAACACACACTCAAAACTGCTGCAATGTAAATGTTTAAGAAGACAATATGTCAGTCCAGTTAGACTTCATCACTTCAGCCTCAATATTCCCAACACGTGCATTGAATGTAAACACCAGAAGGGCTCTATTTCATTGAATGTGGGAGGGCCCTCAGATAATTGGCTTTTGGAAAAAAGTATATTGATAAGAGGTGCCTCTCAACCCTAAAGTATGTTTCCTGAATATTTACCCGCATACTTTTGTAATCTCAAACAATGTAAGGTGCCGGCTTAATGTTTGCCTTATAGAGGCCAAAAGGTGCATTGGCTGCTTATAGAAGAACCAAGCAATCTGTGGAGTATCTCAGTGGCTGAAAAGAATGAGTTTCCCCCTCGCTCTTCAGAGAATAAACAATTTCACAAAAACAAAAGTAATTTGCTTTGTAAGAATGTTTTTTTATAACTTCCTGGAACATAATGACATACAAAACAATGAACTGATTTAACTGCTAATAGGACTGTAATTTTTCCTGTATTTATTTTTTTCCTCCATTTTGTCATTATTTCTTTTCTCTACCTCCTTCCCCACCTTTACTTCTATTTGTGCACATACATATGTTGTTGTTGATGATGTTCTTTGTGTATGTTGGTTGCAATGGTCTGGATTGTCATTGTTTTCACTAGTTTTTGTATCTCTTACAAAAAAGGCAATATAGAGATGTTTTAAAAAATCTGTTTTTTTGTTGCAGGTATTTTTTTAGCATAGATGGAAGTCCGACTGTGTTGTCCAAGCAAAGCGGAGTGCAGATGGGTCAAAGGACACATCTCAGCCAGCTGGATATACAGAAACTGAACAGACTGTACCACTGTGGTAACAACCTCTTTACTATACATCTCTCTGTTCTAGCACATTTAACATAGAAATGATTAAATCTATATTCAGACTTCTGTAAATATGATAAAACTTCAATGTGATGTCGGTCGAAGCAGACGAGGTATTCCTACAATAATAAGAGGTGGTGTTTTTCTTTTCAGATGCGCGGATGAAGGGGCTGTAAGCGGCTCTGCTGGTTTACCTGCATTTGCTGTGAGAATTAAAAAAATAATTAAAATCCTGCTCAGTTTATTTTATTTATTTACAAGCATTGCAAACAGTCAAAGCACATGGACTTAAAGCCCATAGTTGAATGATCTGGGACATCGTCAGGTAGAAATGTTCTGCTCTGATCAGAGGTTGAGGAAAAAATTTACAAGTTTGGAACAATTTGAGAAATGTATTTTCTGTCATTGCAGTCTTTAAGGTGATCTAATTTCGAAAATTTTCAAGAAATAATAGTGACCAGCAAGTTACTGTAATACTGAAAATTCCAAGGCTGGAGATATTTTAGTGTTATCTTCATCTTCTGTATGGAACATTTGAACTTCTGCCTTGTTTGCAGATATTAAGGATATCGATGATGTAATGCTAAAAACATTAACTCATCCTGTAGCTATAGCCTTGTATGTTGGGCTATCAAGTGAAAATTACGCTTTTAGGACAATTTCAACATTAACTGACCATT
>JAQFJA010000010.1:22649762-22660868 GCA_029874485.1 Naso brachycentron | reverse complement strand
GCCGACATCATTGTGACTGTTTGTGGAGGATTCACCTTAAATTCAGGCAGACAACAGCATGCAATGTCCACATCGAGAGCAGTGGAAAAATCTGCAACTGTCTTGTAGATCGCGGGAACCAGAGAACAATTTAAAAATGTTTTTAAAAGATGAAAAAAATGCGGGTAAAAACATGGGTCGCGCTCTGTAGACCAGGAAACTCAAGGGTGCTCAGGCACAGTTAGACTGGAGCAATGTGAGTGCGGGCCAGCGGGGGGGGCTTTCATGCTTGTGCATGGTACCGGGCAACTGGGCCAAGTGTGAGTGCGCCCTAAAAGACATAATCTACGTTTCCAAAAATCCCTGTCAAAAATTAATTTTATTCATAAATTCTGTTTAGTCAACAGGTTGTCGGTTTTTACAATGTTCTGCAAGATGACTATCCAAGATCTTGTACATCAAGAAATTAAGAGATGTAGAAAACATTCTGCAAACTTTGTGTCATATTATCATTGGTTTGAGATGGCTAGCCTGCTGATATGTTTAAATTCAAAGACAGAAGTTTGGGAATGAAGTCAAAATCTCTCATCTCTGTAAGCGAGGGGTCCAGCTGACGTCTCTATCGATCGTCTGTAGATATATGAAGGTTATTTTGCTTCATGGGGTACTGGCCATCATATCCACAGTCACTTTCATTTCTTTCAGGTCGTCTTCTTCACCCAGATCATCATTCCCTTCATCATCCTCGTCTACTGCTCAGTGCGCATTGTCAACCGACTGAGGAAGAAAACGGTGGGGGAAAAGACCAAACTAAGGAGAGCTGTGTTCGTAGTCATGTCCGTCGTTGTCGTCTTCTCCATCTGCTTCCTGCCTTGTACCATAGCGAGAGCGGTGCTGCTGAGCGTCAGGCTACGAAAGCTGCAGGACGCAGAGGACGTAGTGGTTCAGGTCTACGACAGCCTCATGGTTTTGTCTTACTTGGACTGTCTGCTGGACCCGCTGGTATACTGCTTCTGTAACTCAGGGTTTAAAGACGCTTACGTATCCACCTTCTGTCCTCCGTTTCTTCGTCAGAGGCTGCTTAACTCTGACTTTGGCATGGGAACAACATTAACAACAACTACAACGTCTGGGACAAGAACCATGACTGTGCCGATAAATAAATGATTCATTTTTTCAGTCACATTATTATTAAAACCCTTTTTTCGAGGGGGCACAGGCCTTGTCCCTCTGAAACAAAGATACAGAAGCATTCACTGGTCCACCCACATAGTTTTTTGCAGCTTCCAGACTAATTCTTTGGAAATGTAGGGTGGTGCTTTACTGGCAAATGCCATTTACTCTAAGGATGACCACAAAAGATAGGGTAATGCCACCTGGTATCGCAACACCTTCACAGAATTCGTCATCTGTGGGGATAACTATCATCTGGTCAAATATCATGACCTACGTCTGTGCAGCATGTGGTTTTGTTTATCTGGAGCCATCTGGCCCAGACATAAATGCACAAATCCTTACAATATCTGGTGCACAAATTAGTTTTATTTTGTATTTTTTGCTGTTTTTTATGTTGTATTTCTGTTTCCAAAAAAATTGGGATGCAACATGAAACAGAATTTGATCATTTTCATATATTTTTTAACATATATTTGATTGAAAACAGTACAGAAAACATTATAGCAATATATCTATTGCTTTACCTCATCAACTTTTATTTTAATAAATGCAGACTTACTCTGAATTTTAAGCAAGCAGTATGTTGTAAACCAGTTGGAGAAAGAGCAACAAAAGAGTGGGAAAGTTGTGAAAGCTCCAAACACATCTGACTGGAACAATCCACAGAAAAACAGGTTCATTCGTAACATGATTTAGTATGAAAGCGGCATCCTTGAAAGGCTCAGTTCACAAGCAAGAATGGGCGAGGTTAACCACTGCTGCTCGTAAATGTGCCTCATAATCTAATTTTGCTGCCTGTAAATATTATTTCTGTTTGTCATTTTAAAGCACTTGTATGGACGGGCATTAAAATCTGCAATAGCTTTACACATGCTGTGATATATTGCATTGGATAATTGTGCAATTCTCTGTAACTGTGTATCTCTCTTTTAAATAAACATAACATGAAATTAAATTTGCAAAAAGTATTATTGCACTCATAATAAGGGAATTACATGAGCTCAGGAGCGTTGCTGCTTTATTTACATTTCACACAGCTTCCAAACTCTTGGGGAATTGCAGTTGTAGCTGTATTTTTACGAATAAATCACTGAATAAGATCGAAATTATTATTCAAGTGCAGTTTAAATTTCATCATTTCTCACATAGTCGGCCAGCAAAGGTCAGGTTATGTTATTTCTATGTATGTTGTCTCTATTATAATCCTCAAGCCCAACATTTTGAATAACCTTATATTTGTGCTTTTTAATGCCAAGTGTCTATGACCCCATGCAATGATTTTATCATGCAAAACTTGTAAGTTTAAGTTTTTAATTGTTCACTGACCAATGCAAGTAAATTCCAGAAAATAGGTGCAACAAGAAACGTGTCACACATCAGGCTGCTGCCTGGTCTAATGTACAAGTCAGCACACAAGACACATGTAAATGTACTTTTCAGCTGACTTTGCATGCCTCAATGCATTTATTGCATTTTTATTATCTGAAATTAATTAAAGCATTTACATTTATTAAAACTATTTAAACTTAAGTGTTAAGGAGCAGAGATGATAATAATATTTCCCTTGTATACTGTATATGATGACCTTCTCTATAAGTACTCAGCATGGAGGCGTGTTAAAAGCTGCTGTGAGGTATGTTTAGTGTTGCAGTGTTTGCATAGCTGTCATTCATCACTCAGAAAGCTCGATATCTTTATGTTCATAATCAGTTCTTCTAACCAGTTGTTCCTGTTCCTAATGGGCTTTTCTCTCAGTACAACATTGGAATACAAATTTGCACACTTACATTTAAGTATCTCACATTTGCTCCTGAAAGTGTTTGGAATTAATTTCAGTATGTGGTTCATTTTCGCTTCCCTTCTACAACAGATGCGTAACTAGTTACTAATGCCTCATTTTTAATCAGCCTGTCTACATCAAAGTTTATAAAGGAGGTAAAAAATGACCTTCGCAACTCCTACAAAAATGTCAACCCAAGTGGAGTACAGAGGCATGGAGGGCTGTTTTAAACTCCTGCATTTCCACTGTATACAATTTTGTGATGTTGAGCAATAAAACTGAATTATTTGTACCAACTGAAGATCTTTGTATACTGCAGCTGTAAATACACAGAACACAGGTGATACAGTCAGAATCTGCGAGAGGACAGCGTGGTCTTTCTTAGCAAAACTCTACCACAAAATTTAGACACCGGAACATATACATTAGGCAATGCACTAACATGCAAACATGTTACTGTGAAACCAACTTCCTATTTTTCTCATTGTGCAATGTTATCCTACACACAAAACCTCCACATCCCTGTTGCGCTGTCCCACAATGTGGACAAGCAGCGTCCTCAAGCTCCTCTTTTTCAGACCTTTACAGGAATGGGTTACAGTTTGTTTACGTGCACTCTGCTGGCAACATTTCCAGTTACACTTGTTACAAAACATAAACAACATGTCATCAGTCAAATACAGCAAACTCAAGTGGCACATTCCCGCGTAATGGTATTGCTGTGTCTTTTTAAGACCCTTTGCACGGACGCACTGGCCCTCATTTTGACAAATTTCTTTTGATTATGTCTGGAACACTTTTGAGGCGTGTAGTCTTGGCTATGGGCAGGCTGTGTTACAACAGGACAGTCAGGTAGGCGGCTGTCAGGTTGAGGCTAGCAGGAATCTCATAGCAGCAGCAGCATAAGCACAGAAACAACAGAGTCAAACAACGCTAAACAAAGAA
This sequence comes from Naso brachycentron, assembly GCA_029874485.1. NCBI lineage: Eukaryota > Metazoa > Chordata > Actinopteri > Acanthuriformes > Acanthuridae > Naso > Naso brachycentron. The sequence continues at coordinate 22,656,988 of JAQFJA010000010.1, read as the reverse complement.
AAACATTCTGATTGTTGCCAGCTTCTTTGCAGATTGGCTTCATGCCCTGTCTGCCTTCATAAAGCCTGTAATGACTTAATGTCTTGACCACAAACTGACAACAGATTTATTTTTCAATGGACTTAGTTCATAAGAAAAGTGATTAGTGCTGAGTTGAAAATTTGACAAATTCAGAGGAAGGAGAGAAACAGCCACGACTATATAAGACTCTTTAAGCCCCTCTTTAAGATACAAATCTCCTTAATTACATCTGCTCTGTGCTGTGAAAATGCTTAATTCTGTCTATGTATGGGTTATCTGTCTCTCTCATAAAATCAGTGTTGCATAAACACTTCTCAAGATTTATCGCGGGAAGTTAAATTTCTTAAATTTAACAAGTGAACGACACTGTTTTGCGTAAGGTGGACATTGTGGGCTACATCAGATGTAAACACATTTGCTAATTATAAAACTACTACTTTAGAATTTGTTTTCTTTGGCAAACTTTAAAAGACAAACAGAAGACACATCTACATGTTTTAGGGCGTACAAATTTGCAATTTTAATCTTTTCTGTTTCCTTCTTAAAAACAAACTACAAATGACAAAGAAATAACCAAAACAAGTTTTGGTTTTATTTTAACAGTAAATATTAAAGGCGGAGTCAGTAGGATTTTACTAAAAAATAAAATATAGACATATACAAAAGTAATGCTGCTCAATCATCATTTCTGGGCCTCTGTATACGTTTGGAGACACACCGCCCTCCGCCTGTATTTTGATGTTTTGGCTGACTCAGAACCTGCTCAAGATGAGTTACCATAAAGGGTGATGTAGATGCGCAATCAATTTTTAAGTAACGATAGCGTGAGAGCACCGCAGAGCACAGCTACTGGACGCCATCCAGACCAAAGAAAGTTACGAATGTGGACATAGCGCAAAGAAAAGGAAACATAGCCCTAGTGAGCAAGCGGATAAAACTTGTTCCAGAGCGAGAGTGAGTCTCGGTTTGGCTTTCAGCCGTTTTGGAGCACTGAAAGAGAGGCTGGGAGGAACGATGCAGAGTTGGGTTACTTTGTGATGGACGGGTAGGTGCTAAACACTGGTGGTTAGCTTGTTAGCTTGCTAAATTATCGACTTCTCCATTAAACAAACATAATATACCAATGCAGCTTGCTGTGTAACGTTAGGTAAGCAGTATAGCAGAACACATAGTACTCGCTATATTATGATACTTCTGGTGCGTTGAGCCGGGAGGAGGGGCCCAGTTTGAATGTAGTGTTTACAAACGACAACGAACGAATGCTACTGACTTCATCTTTAAGTGGTGCTAAACACTGGTGGCAAATTTTAACAGCATTTGTATTGATTTAAACTTCCACTGGACTCCTTGGCGAAGGAATACAACATGAGGCGATAACTCTACTTACCGTCTTCTTTTTCTTTTCATAATGTTGGGAATGTGTGGTAGACTTTGAAAAAGGATCTGCCCAAATACATTTACATTGTATTTCCCAACACAGTATGTTTCACCAAATGTTCCTGTGAAGTTCTGTGCCCAAATTTAAATACGGTTCTGCCTTTATGTTTCATCCAGCATGAGATAGGGTTATGTCGTATCCGTCTACTTATTCTGGTCTGTGACACAATAGCGACCTTCTTCTCAGTCATGTCCTCCAGCTCGTCTGGGTGATCCTGAGGCGTTCATGGGAGAAAAAAGGGATGTCTCGTCTCTCGTGCATGTCCTGGGTCTGGCCCCAGGGCCTCCTCTCGATTTGACATGTCCAGGAGGCATCCTGATCAGACGCCCAGACCAGCTGTACTGGTTCCTTTCACTGCATAGTGGCAGCCATGTATCACCAAACAGGACACACTTCACTCTCCACAGGCAAGTCTGGGCAAATCCATGCTTCCTGTGGTGTCGGACCGTTTGCCAGAGCTGAATTAATCAAAATTGATTCTCAATGGACTCACCAAGCTCATGCCACACATGACTTTTTGCTTCAGTGACCTGAGAGGCTGCAGTTTTGGCCAGCCAATACCAGTCTGCAGATTCAAGGGTTTATTGGGCTAAAAGGCCTCTTCCCTCCCATATCGGCTCCCTCCACCACAGGAGTTTTTGGGTTTCATCACAACTGGCAACAAAACTGAAGAGCAGCCACAGCGATGGAGGGTATAAACATGACTCAGTCTGGTCGCTCATGAGAACCCTCTCATCTGGTGAGCACTTTACCCCAGGCAAGTCAGAAAAATAAAAGTGCCCAGTCTCTATCCCAGAGTTTGGTTTCAGAGCTGATGCTCCTGTTTCACAGAATATTGTTTATTGGTTGGTTGGATAACGTTAAATAATTATTTTTGCACTTTTATTCCTTTGAAATGACTCTTTTCGATACATCTCATTGTCTTTATAGGAGATGATGTGCATGCTTGGTTTTATATCAAAGATTTCACCATATTATCCATCAAATCTATTCCGCATTCCGCATCATTCTCAAAGCTCCACTGACTGGAAATCATATTAGTGATTTCCAGGACTGATACGTCGAAGCTAGTTTGACCTCATAAATAAATCAATTCTAAGATAAGATGCTATAATCTGTATTTTGTTCTATTGAAATTGGATCAAATACTTTGTGTGAAAGGAGTTGCTTTTAGTGATAAACCCACAGAGAATTATCATCCAGCTGCAGTTTCTGTCGGTGTCTTTTACATTGTTTTGATTTTACGGATCAAAAGTTGAGTGTTTTGGTTCAGTCTCATCAGCATAATTTACAGTATGAAGTTTCAGGGAAAAAGCTCAGAACAAAGCCAGCACCTAAAAACAGACAGACAAAACTAGCTGACAATTTTAGCTAAAAGGAGTGAACGCTGGACATGCATGTAAATGTTTGCATACAGGCTTGACGATGATACATCTTTCTGCTTCTCCTGAGTGACTGAAAAATCGGTCAGTGCAGTCTTAAGTGAAAGCTAAACAATTGCGATCTTTCTTTAACGATGAAGAAAGATTTTGTGAAGTCAAATGAGTTCCTACCTTTAAGGTGACTACGAGGAACTTTTAAGTATTTATGAAACCGTCTCCTGATCCCTCCAATGATTATAAATTTCCTGTAACAGCAAACAAGACCCTAAGCAAAAAGACTCCTATTTTTATGTAGTTACTATAAATGCCCATGATCTGGTCTGAATCCCTGTGAACTTAGACCAAACAATTTATTTTTTAAATTCTGCTGTTCTGTGCAATGACAATAATGTAATTATATTTTATGCCTGTAGCTGTTAGTTTGCCCCTTAGCATGTAACAAACGGCTGTGTAACATTAGCCTACAGAAAACAGAAGTAATAGGTCTCGGGGACATTACTGCCATACAACTGGCTTATAAATTATTTTCTGGTCACATATAAAATACATTACCTCATCGCGAACCACCATGTAGTCTCTTTTTCACTCACTTCCAACACAAATGCACCTGTTACTGGTGTTATGCCGAGTTCTGCCTGATGGCACACGCTAGCAAGATTTTTACGACAGTAGGCACTTGTGTCACTTCCGCTTTTGTCCAAGGGGGGCACTAGACTCAACAAAAACTGTAAGTTGCTTATGGTCACTTTAAAGTAAGGTATCTTTTTTAATCACAGAGAACCTCTATACCCACAATCCATCTGCACTCACAGGTAGGTTTTGAGATTACACCACGACCAGGTTGTTCTTTGTGAGATTTAAGACATGCTAAATTTTTCGGGGCAGGCAGTTGATCTTTGGTGCCATTGCACAAACATTCCATAATAACCTTTCAGCATATTGTACTTAAGGTGGTTTTCAAGAACACTAGACTTCTCTGCATCTCTCCTTGGCTCTGTATTCAGATCGGCACAGGATATATTTGGCCAATCACAGGTCACTTGAGAGAGCACGTGTTGCTATTACCTGCTCTCCGCTGTGCCTCTTTGCAACAGGTGATGTCTCTATAAGCTGATGGCTGTTGAAACTAATGACGTGCCTTACACTTTAAAACTTGCCTCTGATGACAACAGTGTGTGCAGACGACACCGTCAGCTAAATTGAGTCAAGCTGAGACAAACCAGTTTACTTCGCTAAAACTTTCTCAGCAATTGTTTCATCTTGTTGTGGATCTTTGGTGTAAAGTGGCCTTAAAAGAGAGAGCGACAATAACCAAGAAAAAAAAAAAAAAAAAGCAAGCTGGAGCAAAAACAGGAGGTGGAGGACGCAGCAGAGTTGCTTCCCAAGGAGTCTCATTCTGCAGCTGGCTCGATTTCCAGATGTTGCCCGCCTCAGCTTCCAGTCAAACATCAAAACAAAATTGGAATCAGATGATTACTGATGGAATCTGAGCTTGTGTTTTGGTCAGTGTGTTCTGCCTCTTTTCATTTTCTCACCAAGTGTTCACCCGCAGCCCCTTTAAACTTTGACGGGTCAATACTACTTGAACTACTAAGAGACTATAAGCAAAAAACCCAAAACACTCCAGACACCAAACTTTGTCCCTTATCCTTGTACAGATTGTGCATTCATATGCAGATGTCTGTGTAGAGTAGTGTGCATGTGAAGACATTAGTGTCATAAATTAGTCAGTATTCTGTGCCTCCTCAGTATGCTATTAGAGAACATATCTAAAGAATATTGATTGATATGCTCTTCATCTCTCCGTCATGTGAAATAAGGTCTAAACACGTCTGGCAGTCCAGCAGAAAACACATGACTAATTACTGGAAGCAAGCAGCTGGCAAACTAAATTGAAGTTGTGCCTTTGAGTATGAGCTTTGCCAGTGAAAGCGACCTTACCTCAGCTGCACCACTCCTGTCTTTGGATGCTCCAGGAGCCGTCTGCTAAGTGGCAGATGGCGGTAAGCCAAAGAGGTTATTGCAAGTTTAGAGCTGGCTCCCTCTGAAAACACAGCCACTGCAGGAGCTATTGATTGACGCGCGACTCACTCTGTGGCTGCAGACGCTGCCAGGGTTCCCCTGCTCCCTCCACTGCATCTCTGCCACACTTTCTGTTCCAAGACACTGAGAGGAATCCAGCTCACTAAAACTCCACTCAGTTGTTAAGAAGCCTGGAGGGAAACACTTGCTGTTTGCATAAAATTACTACTGGCTTGACTTAACACTGCAGTGGAGAAGCTGCTTGTTTACCCATCGTGAGCTAAATTTCACCGCCTGAAATGACATCCTTTAATTTGTAAATTCATTCTATTAGACTTTTCAAGGTCTGATTATGTGTCCAAGTCACGGCAAAAGTATGGAGGTTATACTGACCTGAAAAACTGAAAACTGGGTATTTTTACTCCACCTTGAATGTCAGGATTTGTCGAGAACACTTTCTGGGACTTGCATAATGACTCCATTATCATAATAATATAGCCGTGTCTTTCTTGGAGAAGTTTCAGGTATGAAATGCGGCACTCAGCAGTTCCATTCACATTCACATATTCACATATTCACACTCAATATTAAGAAATAAATGAACAAACTAGCCAGGAGTTAGCTCTAATATCAACTATTTGTCCGGCAAATGGTGCTCATTAGGTGGACAAATGGAACAAACAGACATCTGGTGCAGAAGGTTTAGTTAATGCTCAGTTTAAAAGATAATTAAATAGCAACAACGGGGAGAAGTATTCATTAAGTATTAGTTCAGCAGGCCGCCATGTGAGATCAGTCAGTGAAGCGCACAAATCCAGCTGCAGGATGACCCTCATCGACCAGTTCTGGGTAACCAGCAGGAGGTGAATCGAACTTTTTCTCACTCTATTCAAAGTCTTTCCGCCTGTTTGAATAACAGTAGACTGTCAGTGAAAAATACAATACTGCATACTTTCACAACAGGGATGTTTCTGTAGCAAGGGAGGTTTCTTTAAAATACAACTGCTACATGTAAATTATGTAGAAATCTCAGCACCTGGGTGTAATCAGTAAATCACTGGTAGTGATGGATGACCTCATAAACCTGTTGAATGAACTTGTGCACTTAAGTTGTGCTTAACCTTTTAACTAAACCATCTTTGACTTTAGCAGCAAGGATCTTATGTACCTTTCTTACTTCCTCGCCTCCTTACTTGCCAAAGTATTCATTCATTCATTATCTGTAACCGCTTATCCTTTGCAGGGTCGCAGGGGGGAGGGAGCCAGTCCCAGCTAACACTGAGCGAGGGCCGGTACACTCTGGACAAGTCGGCAGTTAATCACAGTAGAGACAAACAACGATTCAAGCTCACATTCACACCTACGGGCAATTTAGGCCATGTTTAAATGAGAGCAGCCCTGCTAAAAACTCAAAGGTCTTTCCTTCGTGTCTTCAAAATATGCCCGTGTTTATACCAACAACTGAAAGCACAGCGGTATGTGTGCCAGGCCAGTAGTGAGTAAGTTTGTAACAACATATCGTCGGAGCTGCCGACGTTGTTTACTTCCTGTTGCTGCTAATCTCTAAGCAGCCACAAGTTTAAGAAATTCAGTCGTAGACTGAGTTCTAAAAACTATGCTGCTGTCGTCATATTAAACCTGCTTTCGGTGCACAGCGGAGTGTTTCATCAGAGTTTGGTAGTGGCTAGAGCAGGATGCACTGACTTGCGCTAGCATTCGCGTCATCACTGCGTTTACGGGCACTCCGCTTGCCAGTTTACACAGCCAGAAAGAAGGCTGCGGTGTCAAAAGGAACCCAGTTTCAAACATTTGCAGTTTCAGGGGCCCCAGCACGCCATAGCTATGTAAAAGGAAGGTCTAACTGCAACAAAGGTGTTTCATTTGAAGCAAAAACTTGCGCCATGTAAACTGTCTCTTAGAGTCACCAGATAACCTAACCTGCATGTCTTCAGACTATGTGAGGAAGCTGGAGAACGCAGAGGGAACCCACACAGACACGGAGAGAACATGCACACTCCACAGAGAAAGGTCCTACACCAGCTGGGTATCGAACCCAGGACCTTCTTGCTGTGAGGTAACAGTACCACCCGCTATGCCACTGTGCAGCACTTGCAAAAAGTAATGGTCATATTAATCCATTATGAAAGTTTAGTTGCAACCCTCAAAATCAAAACAGCAACTGAGCTCGCTTGTCAAGATCCATCGTCATGACGACTGAGTAAATCCCATCTCTTATGAAGATCATGTGATGTGATTAAAAGTCTTGCAAAAAGCTTGTAAGGAGAGTTAGAATTGGGATTGTCTTGACATCTGACAAGTTGGCATTAACATTTATATTTTCACTTTTGAAACCATTTAAATTT
>JAQFJA010000010.1:22549254-22560204 GCA_029874485.1 Naso brachycentron | reverse complement strand
CTATCATTTTAATTGATTGAATAACAGCTGTACTCGTCAATTCATTAATATATATAGGCGTATGTATATTGAAGACTGCGCGAGAGCGTATACAGTAACGTAAATTATTAATCTTCTAACGGTTTCGTTTTTCAAAAGTTCTATAGTTCATGTTAGAATTATTTTCGCCATTTTACAGAGATGGAAACACTCACAACTGAAAAAAAAAAAAAAGTCTTGGAGATGCCGGGGATTGAACCCGGGGCCTCATACATGCAAAGCATGCGCTCTACCACTGAGCTACATCCCCTCTTATGTTCTCCTCGTAAAACGTACATTATTTATTCCTGGTTTACTGTATATATATGGCGTACTATAATGTTACAAGTATAGGATATTCTACCTGGTTTTCAGGCATTGGGCTCTCCAAACAGAATCTAGAATAACAAGGTATAACATGGTTCTTTCCCTTAAATGTTGCTGTGTGCTTGAAGATGTACGTTAACTGTACTCCATCATTAAATACTAAAGTGGTGATGGTCAGTAGATGGTCAGTGGTAGATAAACTACACAACACCTGGTGGGGAGGGTGATGATTCATAGCCTAACCCCATATTTGCAACCATGAACAAGGTGATGGGTCAAATACACCGCAAACACTGGCGCAAGAGGGCTCTCATTTCCAGGGTCAAATAGAAACGTGTGTGTTTGTGCGTTATTAGAATTAAGGGGGAAATAACGTTACTATATCTTTGAGGGTAAATTACAGTCATTAAGTACCAACCAGTAATACGGTAATATAAGCTTGACATGTTATAGAATATAACAAAGTACATTGCCACAAGCATGATATTTTGTAAAGTAGGCCTACTTGAGGAAACCTTGTTGTGTACAATTCATCATTATTATTGTTACTAGTAGTAGCAGTGGTAGTAGTAGTAATAATTTATTTATTTGTTATTTTCTTATCAGGTGCAATGGAAAAACAGCTGAGATCATCCGGGGACAATGAATAAACATGTTCATCTAGGATGTGAGAAGTTGCTGTTATAGGACATCCCCCCCCCTCCTCTTGGCGCGATCACGTCGAAATGACGTCAAATTGTGTAAAGTTTCCCGAAAGTGACCGACTACACCGGATATAAGCGATTCAGTTTCAAAATAAAGCTCCTTGTGTCGCATAAAGGGGCAACAGGGTTTTTACAGACTTGACATCACATACACAAGGAGGCAACGTAACATAATAATATAACATAACATAATAATCCAGCTTTTTTCCAGGATGGTTCAAAGAGTATTTTAAAGATGCTTTGAATTAAATATGTTGTATTTACATAATAAACAAATATATGACAAAATTAAGAATGTATTGAATATGATTAAATATCACTTCATATACACAACTATCTACAAAAGTGACTGTAGCACTAACAAAAGCACCCACAAGAATTTTCATTCTCTATTTTAAATGGCAGGCTTGTTGAAATGGTTTAACAGAGCTCAACGTGTCTTGCTCAATAAAATGAAACTACTAAACTTTGGTAGACGTCTCTAGCTCTTTTAGTTTGCCTTTAACCATCATGACCTCAAAGTTACAGGTTCCACTGGCATTATGGAAAAAATAAATGAAGTTTCATCATGATATGACCAAAATTTTGAATTTGATGCAAATATAACCTGACACTGAATAACCACCTTTGTAAAAGAAAAAAAATATAATAATAATAAGATAAAAATATCTAAGTATGGTGCAGGCTTTTTTAAAGAAAATATCGAACCTCACTCTATAAAAGTCCATCGATACTATCGGAAAATTACTGTGCCGTGATGTCATTACTGAAAAATATAAAAAAAATGTCATTCTTGGGTACTTTATTTTGAAATCCTTAAACGGAAATGAAGTTTGTCCCACGGTAAACGCACCGACCCATGCTGCAGGCCGACTTCCACACTGCTGGCGGCGCGTGTGGAACATTTTGAACGGACTCTCCCGCCTGAGTAACCGGAAAATTGTACAACCGAATTCGTTTTGTTTGTCGTATTCTTCCCTCTTTCATCCGGATTCGTAAAGTTATTGGCAGAGATCTGCGGGCCTGTCAATTCCGGTGTTCATCGGTATTTTTTCTTGCGTCTCATCGGCATCCTCCGGGTCCTCGCGCGGCGTGGGTTTCACGTGGAGACCGGGGCTCATCACTTCTCAGAACCATCCATCAGTTTTCCGGTTATCTTACCGTCACCGTTGTTACATTTACTGTTGGAGTGAAAATGACAAAGACGGCAGCCTTGATTCTCGAGGACGGGGCGACGTTCAGAGGCCTCCTTTTTGGTGCAAATGTGTCGGTTTCGGGAGAAGTTGGTACGTCTTAAGAAAATAACATGCTAATTTATAATGTTAGCTTGTATTTGTATCTCTTACTTTAGCCAGCAAATCCACCTGTGTAAGCAGCATTGTTTTAGTTTTTTTTTGTTTGTGTGTTTTGTTCCTTTGAACAGTAATGTCGCTTGTTATGTCGCTTGTTAAAGGCGGTCCTAGATCAGAGTTGTAAACCGCCAATAGGTAAGTTAACGTGTAAAGTCAACAGGAACTCCATTCAGCCTTTTATCTATCTTATCTTATCAAGTTGGTTCATCTAACGTTGTCATGTGGCTGTCGCTCATACCGCACTACTTCATAAAAGTGAAGCTGTGTTTTAATAAATGCCCCTTGACGTGAGTCAGGTATGCCGAATTAAAGATTAGTCAATACTGATTTTATAACGGGCTATATTTTTCTGTCTGACGCGTGTAACATCACTTATGCCGATGAGCAAGGCGACTCCAAGAGTAATGGCATTTTCAGCACACTTTGGCGGGACACACAATAGACTGGAATGTACCTCTGCTGGTAGTTTGTTAAGACTACCTCACATCTGGATGCCATAATCCAGGCCTCGTTTCATGACCTAATTACAGGTAGATTGGTCTCAGTGGTGGGTTTGAAAATGACCATAAACCTGAGTTCATGCTTGTCCTCCTGTCCTTGATGGCTTATGACTACTATTTGTGTTCAGAGTTAGCACCACTCACATGCTACTGTTGCTAAAACCTACAGAATAGTGTGTAAGTACGGTACAAGTATAGTGTAGTTGGCTTATTTAACAGGAAGCATGTGCTGTTTTCCATCTGCAGCCTCTGGGTAACAAAGAATACTCACAGAAAATACAGGGAAAAATATACACATGTAGTACATTAAATTACAAAATACACATTATTAGATTAACACATAATACACAAGATAGGGCAGTTGGTATAAATATACAGCATGATAAAAAATACAGAAGACACAATCAAGTACACATCCCATCACATGATATGCAAACACATACACTGCCATACCGCACATGCACAGCATGTAAAATCACCTTTGACTGTAGTATAGTAAAGCAGTCACTGCAGACAGTGTTGATAGTATGCATGAATGTGTTCTGCACTATTTGACCATGTACGTGATGTACTGTTTTGTGTGTTCAGTGTTTCAGACAGGAATGGTGGGCTACACCGAGGCTCTTACGGACCCATCCTACTGCTGCCAGCTGCTGACCCTCACCTACCCTCTGGTCGGCAACTACGGTGTGCCGAATGACGAAGAGGGAAAGTATGGACTAAGCAAGGTGGGCATTTATTTAGGGTTTAGGTTTTTTTTTTTTGTATGATAACACTGAGTAACTAGAGTATGGTATAAGATGTAAGATGAGGAAAAATAGTAGAAACTGGGTTTAAAGGTAGAGTCAGTAGCGTTTTCATGAAAAACAGAATATAGACTTACACAAAATGAATCCGGCTCAGTCATCACTGAAGGGCCCCTGTACACCTGTGGTGGTGATGTCCGCAGAGCCCCGCCCTCTGCCTGTATTTTGATGTTCTAGTTTACTCAGGACGTTTTCCCAGAAATTGAGAGTAGATGAAACATAACGACTGGACGCCACTCAGACCGGAGAAAATTGCTCACGCGGACATAGCGATGAAGAAAAGAAATTATAGCCCTAGTATGGCAAAACGGCAAGCGGTGAGTCTCATTCCAGAATGAGGGTGAATCTCGGTTTGACTTTCACTCGCTTTCAAGCACTGAAGGAGAGGCTGCTTTCTGTTGGCCAGTAATGTTAGGTGCCAAACACTGGCGGCTTGTGCCAGCTTGCTGAATTATTGGATTTTCCATTAAAACATATGTAATATTCCTACATAGCTTCCTGTGTAGGTAAAAGCAGTATATGTACACGCTATGATACCTCTGGTGGCGTTGAGCTTGGGAAGAGGGGCCCATTTTGAGTTTACAAGCTGCAACTAGCAATCAGCTGACCCTACCTTTAACCTTGTGTTTGCAGTCATAGTGCTCTTAAGTGGTACCCGGTTTCATAACAGAAGAAGCCTTAAAATATTAATGAAATATAATTCCTCTTACCTACAGCTCATAGTGGTGTGTGCTCTTCTTGTATTTGTGTTGTCTCACTCAGTGGTTCGAGTCATCAAAGATCCACGCTGCAGCTCTGATTATCGGAGAGCTGTCGGACAGTCCCAGTCACTGGAGTTCAGTCAGGTCACTGGACCAGTGGCTGAAAGAACAAGGTGTTCCTGGATTACAAGGTTAGAAAGTCTCAATAAAGTATCAGTAGACCTGTTAGTGATATTTTAATAGGAAACAAGTTAATGGAGAAGACATGCATGAAGGACTCAACCTAACTGACTTTCTATCTGAAATAGAAACGGCCTGAAGGTCACTGAACTACATTTTGGTACCTGATATTTAACTTAGCATTTCAAGCTTTTCAATCAAAATTTTCAATGGTCTATTGTTTCTGTGAACTCTAGGCATAGATACCCGCCGTCTGACCAAAAAGATCCGAGAGAAGGGCACCATGCTGGGGAAGCTGGTTGTGGACGGGACTCCTGAGGACAATATTCCCTTTGATAACCCAGACCTGAGGAACCTGGTCCAGGAGGTCTCCATGAAGGTAACTCACGCAGATGCTTATAATGCTTCAAATTAAAAACCCTGATCTCTGATTTATTACCTGTATCATCTTAAGTTCAAGCTCAATGTTTCACCTTGTAAAAAAAAAAAAAAAACAGGAAGTAGACACCCCCGCCCCCCCAGTTTGAAGTATCAAACTGATGTAAGCTATTTCTTGAACTTGTGTATTTGTTAAAATTCTGCTTTCTTCTCCTTTGATTGTCTCCAGGAGCCCCAAGTTTTCAACCCCAGTGGCAGTTTGCGAATCACAGCACTGGATTGTGGCATCAAATACAACCAGATCCGCTGCCTGGCTGAGAGAGGAGCTTGTGTTACTGTCGTGCCCTGGGACCATCCACTGGACAGTGCAGGTCCGTCACACACTTCTGTTGCCAGATATAGAGCAATAAATTGTGTGACTGGTGCATAAAACTCAGTGAGTGCAGTGTTTGAGGTGGTTTGCAGGATGCAGTTATGCTCAACATATTAGTAAAATATTGAAATATACTTGTTTGTTTCGAGATCACTTCAACATAAGACTGTAATGAATCAACTGTCAAAACTTCTGAGACAAATTCTATGTGTTATTCCCTTTGGCACAGGCAATAAAGGGCCATTATTGTTAACATACACTCACTGTGTGATTCATTTGTATACGTTTCATCAGTGGTACCACAGACATTTGTATTCATTTCTTGTCTCTTCTAGATTTTGATGGTTTGTTCATCAGCAACGGCCCTGGAGATCCTCAGCTCTGTCAGACCACCATTAACAACCTGAGGAAGTTGGTGTGTGTGGAGCGTCCCAAGCCCGTTTTCGGCATCTGCCTGGGACACCAGCTGCTGTCTTTAGCCATCGGATCGAAGACCTACAAGATGAAGTGAGTACCTCAGACTGAGCGCGTGTATTCGCCAAAACATTCGGATTCAAAAGGTTCAAAGTTTTTAAAGCTGTGAATGATTTCTGAGATCACAATGCTTGCTACAGTCTACTGCGATTGTTTGCTTTATCAGTATTTAATAAATTTCATGTAAAATGCTTCATTATGATTTTAAATTTGGACCTTGAACACTAAAAATGTGTCAAGACTTTTTTTTTTTTTTTTTGCAGTGTATTCTTGATTGGTCAAAATCTTACCAAAGATTTGTTACAATTTTTTATTCATATACACAATCCCAGTCGAGATATAGTTTCATTCTTATTCCTTTTTTCCATATTTTGCTGCAGTTTAATAGGAAACCAAAAAAAAAAAAATCTCTCAATGAAAGCTGCCAAAAAATTTTTAGGGCTGCGAAGTTATTCGAAATGTAAGTGGTTACAATACGGCACTCTTTTTATTTTTTAAATTGCAGGGAAGGGCATTATTTGTCAAAGGAGAAATGTGTGTGACAAAATACCATTTTAATTCAAATGTTGTGGTGCTGTAGAGTTGTCCTGGCCTCTACATCGTATTCTACAGACTTGAAAAATATATCTTTGTTTGGTACAGATCCATGTGAAAATCATACCATAATCATTGCATTCTGTTTTTCAGTCAGTATTAGAATAATGATGTAAAAATGATAATTCCCACTAATATCAAAAATTGTATTGTGATCGCAGTATTAGTAGAGTTAATTACATTAAGATGATTTTTTTTATTTTTTATTTTTTTAAATCATGCAACCCTAAGCGATCTTTAAATGAGCAAAGTGTTACATCTGATTTAACTCTGAGCATTTTGCTCAAACTCAGACAGTCTCTTCCTGAGCTTGTAAAATGATTTTTTGGAAGAGGACAAAGACAGAAATGCGCCCTCAGTGACCTGAGCCTGGAAACCTCTTCAAAACCCTTTTACACTCTCTAAAAACACACAGTTGTGTCCACACTGTTTCTTTGGGAGAGTTGTGATATGAACTGCAGATTTCTGCTGTTCTCAGCAGTCTGGGCTCCCTTGTGTGAGCAGTGGATTGTTGTTATGAAAAAGACTGAACAAACAAGGCAGTGTACAGGACGAGGCGGTCGTCAGACTCCACAGCTGCGTCTGTCGGGTGAGGAAGGTTTTCTTTCCCCTGAGACTCGGCTGATGGGAGCTTTATCAGGCTCGGTGTGAAGGTCGCAGAGAGCAGCCAGTGTTTCCTTCACTCTACTGGAATGTGCTGGAATCTCGATAGTCAAGAAGATAAAAGGATTTAAATTACAGATCGTTCACAGGGTTTCCTTATAAGAGGCTTCAGGTATTTTTGTGTACGAGGAAGTTTACAAAGCCCCATCGAAATGGAGGATGTTTGATTAACATCTGACTTTAGACTTAAGTGTGTGAAACACATTAGATTATGTCTTTCTTTTGCTTATACATACTTTGTTATTCACATCATCACCCTGTAAAACATTTATTCTTGAAATTAAAAAAAAGTTTTGAGGACTTCTATTTCCAAGAAATCGTTTGTTTCCTACGTGAGCAATAATAGAATAAACTTGCATTTTCACAACGGCTCAAACAATATTTCGATTTGCCTATATTATATTAGTCCTTATTATATATTATATCAGTCCTGTTATTTAATTCTGGAGAAGATTCTGGGGCTAGTTATTTACAGTGGTGTAATTACCTAGTTTGTCCAGCAGATGGTGACCCATCCCCCATTATTTATTAACTAGAACAGTGGTTCTCAAATGGGGGTACGCATACCTCTAGGAGTACTGCAGGGGGTACTTGAGATTTTTTTGTTTATATTCAAGTGTTAGAAAAATAAAATATCAAAGAAGGAAAAAAAAAAATCAGTCATAAAATATTTATTATTGCATGATGATGACGAAAATTGGTTCGCCATGAATTTAGTGATTGACTCCAAACAGAAATGTGGCATTCATGTGTTATGTGTGACAAGGTTGTTAATAAATCAGACACTGATGGCACTGTGTTGTACCTCAAGGCATTTTTTTTTCTACCAGAAATGTTTTGCACTGGTTAGGGGGTACTTGGCTGAAAAAATATTTCAAAGGGGGTACATTCTTGTAAAAAAGTTTGAGAACCACTGAACTAGAAAATGCAAATTATTATTTTTTCTCTCTTGTCTCTCAGGTACGGTAACCGTGGCCATAACCAGCCGTGTATCCACAAGGGAACAGATCGCTGCTTCATCACTAGTCAGAACCATGGGTTCGCCGTCGACCCGGACACCCTGCCGAAAGACTGGGACATCCTCTTCACCAACGCCAATGATCACACCAGTGAGGGCATCGTTCACAACACGCAACCCCTGTTCAGGTAACGGGCCCAGTGGCACCGGATGATGTGATAACGCAAACCAGAAATGCCAGGATTAAGTGAAGCAGATTGCTCGTGTGCAAAAGAATGTAATTAAATCCAATGTGATGCATTTTTCCAGTGTCCAGTTCCACCCGGAGCACATGGCCGGTCCCACTGACCTGGTCAGCCTGTTTGACATCTTCCTGGAAACTGTGAAAAACCACAAGGAGGGAAACGCTGCCAAATCAGGTACCACTTTAGGGTTTTGAAGTCATTGTTTACAGTCTGGTTCGCAAATTGAGACACAAAGACGACGTTTAGCTTATCTCAGTGAACAGATTTCAGAATTTCTGTAAGCTAATAAAGAAGTTAAACCACATCAGACGATCGCTGATATGTTCCAAGATTGCATTTTGGTCATGTTGACTAGCATGCAACCAAAGCCTGCTTAAAAGTGGTTGGTCCATGCTTCTCAGTCCACAAAAGGAAACCAGCTTTGTCCCCGTAATAAAAAGAAGCAATAAAATTAAAATGCTTTTGTCATTTTTGTTCCAGTGAAGCAGCATCTGATGGATCATCTCACGTTCTCGGGTTCCCCAAAGCCTGAAGAGGTAGTACGACCAAAGAAGGTCCTCATCCTGGGCTCTGGAGGACTGTCCATCGGCCAGGCTGGAGAGTTTGACTACTCCGGCTCGCAGGTGTGTCAGGAATACCGTCTGATAAGAGGAGCGAAGATATACTAATGCAAAACTGACAAAGGAGTATTTTGGAATAGGATTTATTAAGGCTTACTGTAATTGTCTGCGAAATACCTAAATTATGCTGTATTAACTGTTAACTGTTGCAAAAAAGCAACATCTGATTGTAAAGCTGTTGCAAAAATGTGTCAACATTGTGCAAGATTTTTAAAGCGAAGGAAAAATTTCTGTCATCAACACTGAAGGAACTTCTTTGGCCAAACTGCTCAAGCTGATGTTATTTCATGTTGTTTTCCAGGCTATCAAAGCTCTTAAGGAGGAAAATATCCAGACTGTGCTGATCAACCCCAACATCGCCACTGTCCAGACCTCCAAGGGCCTGGCTGACAAAGTCTACTTCCTGCCCATCACATCGGAGTATGTCACTCAGGTACGGATAAACTCTTCTTGTAACTGACTGAATGTGGTTCAAAGAAGCAATATGTGAAAAGGCTCTTGAGAATCAGGTTAGGTTAAACTTTAATTTTGTATTTGTACACTTGTTTTTACTCTCAGGTGATAAAGAACGAGCGTCCGGATGGCGTGCTGCTGACCTTTGGGGGTCAGACGGCTCTGAACTGCGGCGTGGAGCTGACCAAGCTGGGCGTCCTGGAGAAGTATAAAGTGAAAGTTTTGGGAACTCCAGTGGCCTCCATTGAGATGACAGAAGACAGGAAGATCTTTGTGGAGAAAATGGAAGAGATCAATGAACATGTCGCTCCCAGTGAAGCTGCACTGTCTGTGGAGCAGGTGAGGAAACACAATGATGTATCAAAACAAGCCGCACAGATTAATTTCCTCTTTTCCTAAATGTTTCTTTTTGAACTTTGGTACAGGCGGTGGCAGCTGCAGAGCGTCTTGGCTACCCTGTCCTGGTCCGTTCAGCGTTCGCTCTCGGCGGTCTGGGCTCAGGCTTTGCCAACAACCGAGAGGAGCTCACCTCTCTGGTGACGTCAGCCTTCGCTCACACCTCCCAGGTGCTGGTCGACAAATCCCTGAAAGGCTGGAAAGAGATCGAGTACGAGGTGGTCCGAGATGCATATGACAACTGTGTCACTGTGAGTAAAGCTTTAGATAGAGACTTTCACATTTATCATCCAGTCTGTTAGCACAAGTCCATTGCTAAGTCAAAAATATGACTCACTTAACTTAACTAGATCAATAAACACTTAATAATGGTAAAAGTTCAATGTTTAATGCTCCTCATGAGGAAAAAGTAAAGTCTTTTATAAATTTCAGCATGGGGTTCAAGTGTTAAATGACAAAAACAGTGATATGAGTTGACCAGTAATGGTTTGTTTACTACCTTGACATAAACGGCATTGTTTTTAATAGCACATCTGGGATAAAAATAGTCGTTTTTGGACAAATCAAAGTAAGTATGGTTAAAATAGGACCAAATGATTAATGTTACAAAAAGACAACAGCACATTTTAGAGGTTAAGTTACTACTCTTTCAAAAATAATCGCATTTTAATTAATTTTTTGAGCCACAGTACTTGTGAGACTTGATTAGTTCTTTTTGTTTAGGTGTGTAACATGGAGAATATTGACCCTCTGGGCATCCATACTGGAGAATCCATCGTGGTGGCGCCCAGTCAGACACTTAACAACCGTGAATACAACATGCTGAGAAACACGGCCATCAAAGTTATCCGGCACCTCGGCATCATAGGAGAGTGTAACATCCAGTACGCTCTGAACCCAGAGTCTGAACAGGTGTGAGCAAAAATACTTTAAAAACACAAAATTTTTCTTTCTCGTGATTCTGCTTTAACCTGTGTATGTTGATGTTTTGCAGTACTACATCATCGAGGTGAATGCCCGGCTGTCTCGGAGTTCGGCCCTGGCCAGTAAGGCGACAGGTTATCCTCTGGCTTATGTAGCGGCTAAGCTAGGCCTGGGGATCCCACTGCCTCAGCTCAAGTACGTCTGTCACTTTAATGATCACAGATGATGTGCAAAGAACCTCATAAAAACTGTGAAACCGATCTGATCTGGTCTGATTAGGACTG
>JAQFJA010000010.1:22530820-22543002 GCA_029874485.1 Naso brachycentron | reverse complement strand
CATACATATGCATATACATATATAATATTCATGACACACTTTTTAAATAACATAAATTTAAATCACCAGTATTTTCAAGTCAAAAGGTTCAAGTCCAAGTGAAGTCATGAGTCACTGATGTTCTAAGTCCAAGTCGAGTTATAAGTCTTTCGTGATATTGTCAAGTCGAGTCTTAAGTCATGTGACTTGAGTCCACACCTCTGCATTATAGTTATCACAAAGCATTAAAAATAGCCTTTTGTTTCCTGTTTCAGGTGACAGCAGTGGATTGGCCGTTTGAGGAGGATGACAGCGAGTGTCCCACCAAAGAGAAGCAGCGCAGCATCATGAACTATTTGGAGGAAAACCACTTCGATCTGGTCATCAACCTCTCTATGAGGAACAGTGGAGGTCGCAGACTCTCTTCCTTTGTCACCAAAGGTTACAGGACGAGACGCATGGCCGTCGACTACTCTGTCCCGCTCATCATTGACATCAAGTGCACCAAGCTCTTTGTGCAGGTCGAAACTTGTTTTTCGAATTCTTAGTTCTCAGATAGATTTTAACGTCACTCTTGAAAACTTTGCCTGCAGTTGGCAGCATAAGTAAAATGAATCGATGTGTTTTCAGGCTCTTCGTCAGATTGGAAGGACTCCACCAGTGAAGACTCACATTGACAGCATGGCGTCCCAGACGCTGGTCCGTCTGCCTGGTGAGTCACTGATTTTTGTTGCTTTGTGGGGGCTTTGACTTTTATAATGTCAGATCATTTTCAGCAGGGGAATTTAAATTAGATGACAAATGGATGGAAAACTGTTTTTTAAAATACAAAATTGTGAAGTTTTAAAAGATGTACACAACAATCAATCTGTACTTACTGCCTAGTGGAAATATAAAGAAAAGGTAAAATCTTTTTTTTTGTGATTGTTAGGTCTGATCGACGTGCATGTTCACCTGCGGGAGCCTGGAGCCACACATAAGGAGGACTTTTCCTCCGGTACAGCAGCTGCTCTAGCAGGAGGTGTGACCATGGTGTGTGCGATGCCCAACACTGCCCCTGCCATCACTGACCCCAGCACTCTGGCCCTGGTACAGAAGGTATGCTCAGATTTTCCTTCCAGTTTGATCCAGTCTGTTTGTCTCTGTCAGATAAACCAGGACTCACCTGCTTGGCCCAAGTTATTATTTTGTATTTTTTCATTTTAATTCATGTTTAATTTAATGAAATTTTCAGACTTTTTATTTATTTCTTAATTTATTTTTGAAGTTTTATTTAGATATATATGTTTTGGCTGGGAGTTTTGAGGGGGTTTTTGTTTTGTTTGTTGTTGTTTTTTGTTTGGTTGAAGTACGTATATTTTAGCTTAAAAATTATATCTTCCTTAGCCCTTCAAACCATATTTTCCCACATGACCTAACGTGGGTTTTTGCATGATGACATTGGTACATATAAACCCACCTTGGTTGAGGAAATGGGGGGCGTCAACGCTGTTCCCATCACTATTTATCTCTATTTGCTACCGCCTGAGTGGGAGTTGAAGAATGCAGATGAAGTCGCCCTTCAATCAGACTTAAGCCAAATAAGTTGAAATTTTAAAAATCCTGTGTTGTATTCGCAGCTCGCCAAAGCAGGCTGCCGGTGTGACTACGCGTTGTATGTGGGAGCTGCTTCAGACAACGCTGCCATCCTGCCGTCCATCGCTAGCCAGGCTGCCGGCCTGAAGATGTACCTGAACGACACGTACTCCACCCTGAAAATGGACAATGTCTCTCTGTGGATGGAGGTAGGCTGAGTCGCAGTGTGTTTTAAAACTATATTTTTTATTTCTAACAAGTTTTACTTGTTAACATTTATTTACAAAAATAAATAAATAAAACTTTTAAATTTTTTAAAAATTTTGGTTACTGTGGAACACTTTTAACTATTTATAAAGAAGGGAAATAAGTGAGTTTATCTGTCTGGTTCTGTGTGAAGCACTTTGAGAAGTGGCCCAAGCAGATGCCCATCGTCGCTCACGCCGAGAAGCAGACGGTGGCTGCGATCCTCATGGTGGCTCAGCTCTACCAGCGGCCGGTCCACATCTGCCACGTGGCCAAGAAGGAGGAGGTAAAATGCAGTTTTTTATTTTACACTTTGTTACAACTTTTATAGAAATCAAATGTAGAGATTTGTAGCATTACGGTAAGAAAAACAAGATTCAAGTTTAGGATTTAGTTTGTTACTTGTCGTAGGTTTGTGTATGTTTGGCACCTAAATGTTCAGAATGTATGAAACTTTGTTGTTTCTGATCTAATGTCCTCATGGGTCTTAATTAAATTCTTTCCCCTTCTTTTCCAGATCCTGATCATCCGAGCAGCGAAGCAAAAGGGCATCCAGGTCACATGTGAGGTGGCACCTCATCACCTCTTCCTTTGCGAGGACAACGTGGCAGACATTGGCGATGGACGAGCGCAGGTGCGACCCATGCTGGGAACACGCGAGGACATGGAGGCTCTCTGGGAAAACCTGGACATCATCGACTGTTTCGCCACCGACCATGGTCAGCAACCACACAGAACCGCAGAAACAAGTCTAAGTAGTAATCTGTTGGTTGAAGCGACGATTAGATTGATCTTTTTTTTTTTTCTTTGTTTCATTCCGGAACTGTTGCTTTGGTTTGTTAGCTCCCCACTCCGTGGAGGAGAAGAACAGTGAACGTCCTCCTCCAGGTTACCCCGGCCTGGAAACGATGCTGCCGCTGCTGCTGACCGCTGTCAGCGACGGACGTCTCACTCTGGATGATATCATCAGGCGTCTCTATGACAACCCACGCAGGATCTTTAATCTGCCTGTCCAGGACAACACTTATGTGGAGGTACACACACAAACAAACAATAGCCCCTTTTAAACAGCCTTTTCAAGAATAATATGGCTGTATTGCGCCTCACTGCCTCTGAGCCGGCATGCTGGCACGGAGATGTAACATCTTGAAGACCTGTGAAGGGTGCAACACACTAGTGGGTGGTTTTAGAAACTGCTAGCATCAGTTAGCAGCTAATTCAAAGAAGAACAGACGCCAAAACTGTCTCCAAGTGCTACTGATCTATTTCTTATATGTCTTGATTTTTGTGCCGCATTTCATGCTAACACCAACCTGGGAAATTTGTGCTTTATGCATTATTTGACAAACAATGCTCAGATGCTACTGTACCTTCACTTGTCTGTGTGTCTGTGTGTACCTCTCAGGTGGACTTGGAGCAGGAGTGGGTCATTCCTCAGGCCATGCAGTTCACTAAGTCAAAGTGGACGCCTTTCCAGGGTCTGAAGGTGAAGGGTAAAGTCCGCCGTGTGGTTCTGCGAGGAGAGGTGGCCTACATCGACAGCCAGGTCAGCAAATGCACGCACATACATGTTCACATGCCAAATGAGCTGTATTAAATTTTGTATGTTTATTAACTATTGCTGGAGTCAATATTTTCACTTTTACTACATTTATTGTGATCTGTAGTCATAAATCATTAAAACTTGTAATAAAAACCTTTGAAATGCAGTTACAGTAAATGCATAACCGGTCAGTATTTGGTCTGTACAAGCTCTCTTTGCTTGCCATTTAAATCTACGTCAAATCAAACAATAGGGCAGATTTTCTTTATTTCACACCTTAATGTTAGGATTTGATCTGTAATTATGGCTTATGGTGCCCACTGGATTGTAGCTTATGTTGCCATTTAAAAAATACTCAAAATATTAATAATACAGTGCATATTATAGATGTTATAACACTTGCATGTGATTAGCCAACCTCTGTAAATGTTGAGGTAAACTTAACATGATTTAATGTAATATTTGTGCATGTTCTGCAATTTAATGTCTACAAAGCTGCAGTTCTTCTCTCTGTCTCTGTCTCTCAGGTGTTGGTCCCTCCAGGTTATGGTGAAGATGTGAAGAATTGGCCATCAGCTTCCATCCTTCCTTCTGAACCTGTTAAAGAAAGCCCCATGGTATTCTAAGTGGACAAAACACAAACAGAAAAAAGAGAACAGTAATACAAACTGAAGAATTCAAAGAGCACATACAATAATATGTCTATTATGCTTGTCTTAAAGCCTCAGGTGCACAGGTTTCATTTGCTAGCTACAGTTATATTAACATGTAGATGAAGCTGCTCTCATATGACCACAATTTTGTTAGTGGATGTTGTTTGTGTTTCTTTGTAAGATTTTGTATTTCGTGCGCTTTAGACTCCAGAGCAACCTCGTCCGACTCCTCCTCGGGAAGGTCCGGTCCGTACCCGAGCACCCAGCCCACGACGATCTGCAGGAGACAGCCGCTACCTGCTGCCACCTCGCCTCCACCGCTCCTCTGATCCGGGGCTGCCACCAGGTACTACAACTCCCATAATGCTGAGGGACATCAACTACTCTACCTGGATTAGACATAAACTTGTTTCAGCTTAGAAAATCAGTTGGACTCTAGTCGTAACCTTGTTATCTTAGTATTGTGTTATACTGTATTTCTGTGATAAATTATGCTCTCTGCAGAGATGGTGATGCTCCCTCCAGCCGGTGCTACAGATGGTTACAGCCACCCTCCTCCTCTGTCCAGACTGCTGTCCCCTCAGTCAGGATCTGGACCGATACCTGCAGGCCAGGTGTCCCACTTCCAGACCTCCCCTCTGCTGCACCCGCTGGTGGGCCAGCACATCCTGTCTGTCAAGCAGTTCAGCAAAGAGCAGGTATGCCTCACGCCTGGCTAGCCACCTTCTTGTACTAACTACTTATGAAAGATGTTCTGATGCATGTTATTTTGTATTTTCAGCTTGTGTGGGTTTTTTTTGTTTGTTTCAGATCTCACACCTCTTTAATGTTGCCCACACACTGCGTTTGTTGGTTCAGAAGGAGCGAAGCCTGGACATCTTGAAGGTAAGTTCTCTTCTTACTGCTCTTGGTTGACAGACAATGGCGTAAAGGTGGCGTATAGCGCAACACCAAACAACTATTAAGTTAGATTTCATAGGAAATTTAAGTGGATTTCTTCCTGTAAATGTGTGTGAGACTGCACCCACAATACATGATCAAACCGACGTTGAAAACACTGAAAGCATTTAGGGGTTTTTTTTGGCAATACACAGATTTTTGCTTTAGAAATTCAAAGTTCTGATACTTCCTGTCTAAACATTGTACGTGGACTCTGTCTCACAAAAAGTTTCTGCTCTTACTGTCTAGGGCAAGGTGATGGCATCCATGTTTTACGAGGTCAGCACTCGTACCTGTAGCTCCTTCGCAGCAGCCATGCAGCGCCTGGGCGGCTCAGTTGTCCACTTCAGCGAATCCACATCCTCGACGCAGAAAGGAGAATCTCTGGCCGATTCCGTCCAGACGATGAGTTGCTATGCTGACGTTCTGGTCCTCCGTCACCCGATGCCTGGAGCTGTGGAGGTGGGTTTCAGCTTTGACAATCCAAAGGGATTTATGGGAAGACTTTCTGTAAAGGCCTGTAAGCGCCCTCTGGTGGACAAACTAATTAATGGAGACACTTAAAAAAAAAGATCTGCACGTTATTGGCTTTAATTTCTGGAATTTTCTTGTAAATTATTGGTCAACAAATCTGCTGATGTTCATGTATATGCAATAAGCTAATAGGTGCCTTGTTAATGTATTGATAAAGCTCTTGTTTGCATTATTTTATATTTGTTCTTTTAATAAATGTAGTTTTTTTGTGACCTTCTCTTGCTCACACCACTTAAGAGAATTTTAAATACTTTGTGTTCATGTAACTTGTCTTCCTGTGTGGCATTCAGAGTGCATCACGTCACTGTCGTAAGCCTGTGATCAATGCTGGAGACGGTGTGGGGGAGCATCCAACTCAGGCCCTGCTGGACGTCTTCACCATCAGAGAGGAGCTTGGGACAGTCAACGGCATGACGGTGAGAACAAAACAAAACAGACTTACTTACAAATTTTTCTTCCTTAGATCCGCAGTCACCCAACTTTCTCAGGTAGAGGAAATCTTATGTCTCATGTTTTGTGTGTGTTATCTATAGATTACTATGGTTGGGGATCTGAAACATGGCCGCACGGTTCATTCCCTCGCCAAGCTGCTGACCCAGTACCGCATCACGCTGCGCTATGTGGCTCCCAAGAACCTCCACATGCCTGCAGAGATCATCAGCTACGTGGCATCAAAGGGCATCAAACAGGTGGGGACTAAACGAGTTCGACGTGACCGACAAAAAAGGCAGTGTGACCAAAAAAACCCTAAAAAATGCAGTCCTGAACGTTATTTTCTTAGTATGGCAGAAAAAAGACAGACTAAAGGATGTTGTGCATTTTTCCATGTTTGCAGGAGGAGTTTGACAGCATCGAGGAAGCTCTGCCTGAAACCGACGTCCTCTACATGACGAGGATCCAGAAGGAGAGATTTGCATCTGAGGAGGAGTACAAGGCTGTAAGTTCTCTCATGCTTCATTTAATCAACACAGAAGGTAGAAAACTGATATAAAACATCTTCAAAGAAACATTATGAAATCAAATCTTTAAATAGAATCTTAAAATCCTAAATCCACTTTTTTGAGTTGGTGAGTTACACGTAGTCATTTTCTAATGACTGATTCCGGTCCTATTTAAAAGCATTTTTACAGCAGAAGTTATTTTCATTTTTTTAGGAGCAGGAAACTTGTTTTTGACCATGAATCAGCCCACTCTGTTTTTTTCTTGTGCAGTGTTTTGGCCAGTTCATCCTCACCCCGCACATCATGACTGTAGCCAAGAAGAAGATGGTAGTGATGCATCCGCTGCCCCGTGTCAATGAAATCAGGTAAGATCAAATCATTACTAACTGAAACTCCACAGCCTGTCACCACCTCAAAGTTTCCAAATCAAGTTTTAGTCAAATATCCTTATAGGAAAATAGGAAAGATTTTTAATATTAGTTCTCACTTCGTAATTGTAATTTTTGTGGCCTTTGATGGGACAGTACAGAAGAAACAAGGACCTTGGGATTTGCAGTTATGTGACTTATTTCTAAAATACTCTATCAGCAGGATCCTTAACATTAACTAACTCCTAACTTTTGAAACAGTAGCTGACAAAACTAATAAAACAAAGTTCACAAGATCGCTGTGTAACTGTTCTTGGAAGTGCAGATGTTCAAACTGTCACTTTTCTGACCACTTTCAGGACCTCTCATCCATTTTGGCTCAAAAATTGAGACTGAGAGATAATTGTTAAACTTTGAAAATGTCGTTGACAGAAAATCTCACCTCAAGTTCCAGTTAGTCGTGATGTGTGGATCGACAAAGATACTCAGTTTACAGTGCTTTAACTCAGAGAAAAGCAATGCATTCTCCCATTTAAAAGGCTGGAATCAATGAATTTTTTTTTATGACGTGAATAATTCATTGTTTTTTTTTTAAATAGTTGCAGATGCAGATGATCAGCTAATTGATTCAATCTTGTGTTTCCGTTGTGTTTTTCTCTCAGTGCCGAGGTGGACACAGACCCGAGGGCAGCATATTTCCGTCAGGCAGAGAACGGCATGTACATTAGAATGGCCCTGCTGGCCACCGTACTGGGCAGATAGATCCATGTGCTCCAAACATGTAGCATAAACTGTCAAACCTTTAGATTATTAAGTATGAGATACTACTATTTTCATTCCTGAAATCTTTGGATTTTCCTATTTCCAGTCCTGAAGGGAGTGTTAGTAAACTTAAATATAGTATGACTTAAAGTGAGTCTTAGTTTATTAAATTCTGTATCCTGCTGTAACATGATGCTGCTTTTCTTCAGTTCATCACACCACCACGTTTTTCTTTTCATCCACCTGTGAGATGGCTGTATGTCATGACGTGAACTGTCTTTCTAATATTCTCAAACCTGCTTAACATTTCCATCGAACTGCTTCAGAGCTAATAATACAGTATATGCTCTATTAGGACCAGTTTAATGTTTTTGTTTTTTGTTTGTGATGGTTAACAGACCATCAGTGTTTGTGCATCGGTGAGGAAAGTGAGGACTCCTTGAAAGAAAAAAAAAAGGGAGGTGGGCATTAAAATTATTACATTGATGGTACTTTGATTTGTTATGTCCATGATATAAATGTTTTGGTTGCTGGGTGAAATGTGCAGCAGCTGTGCACAGCTGTTCATTGGTACATTTAAAGGGACCTGTTTGGATAATAAAAGGGAGAAAAGAGAAAACGATCTCCAGCAGATTTGTGTAAATGTTTTTTTTTATTCAGGCCAAGAAAGATTCCAGTTACATTTACTGCACAAAAAAACTTTTGTCTCCTGTGTCATGTCCTTTGTGTTGCTCTGTAGGATTTACTGAAAATAAATATTTTCATAGTCGTAGGGTTTTAGGGATGTTTGCTACAGCTGTCATTGATTTCTTAGTTTTTTCAAATGGGAATTCATGTCTTTCAAATGTTGGTGAATGGCCCTGTACAATGTAGAGAAATAAAAAAGTTTTGCAGCCATGTCATTTATCTGCATAAAGGAACACAATTAAAACTGTGGCACACAACTGGCACAATGTAAGTAACTTTATTAACTCTAAGCAAATCAAATATGTGATATTAAACCTTTGTTGTTGTGGTAATCCCCTTGTTACATTCCATGGCAACACACTACATAGGAGGACTGTGTTCAGGTGTAAAGCAAATGTAAATAGGTAGTGTAACATTACCTTTCATCTGAATTCAGATTATTTACTTGTTCAAATATCAATTTTTTGTTTTGTTTTGTGTTTTGCATATTATGCACCTCACTTTGCCTTTGCCACATACCTTCATTTAACTTTGCATTAATGTGTATCAGGCTTTTAAAATTGTGATGCCATCTAATTAAAAGTGTATACTTGCTTTGAAGACAAAGAGCACAACTGACCCCATCCAACAGATGCATTATATTATTATATTATTAGATATAGATTTTAGCGTTGAAAATGCTTTTGTCTACTTGACTGCAAAGTACTCATGACTGTAACTTAAATACTTAGTTATAGAAATAAAAAGTAGAGAAAAAAATAACTCCCAACTTAGGTTTTGTTGCCCATTGAAACTCATAGTTTGAAAAAAATAAAATAATCTTAAGACAATTCACTAGCTTTTTCTTGAGCCGTGGTCACAAGTAATGTAACTTCATCCACTAGTCTTAAAAATGCTGCATTCAAAAACTTTCAGAAAAATCAAACTTCAATCCATTTCCCAAGGGTGCACGGATGACTCAGCAGTGTATTATTTTGAGGCGACATGGAATAAAATAACAGGAACAAATAAATGAAGTTGGGCAGGTTTGTGACACTGGAGTTGAGAAGATGTCTGAATGCCAGACTTAAGCGTCTCAAAGCTATGATATTCTTGTGAAATAACGTCTGGATTGTTTTATTTATTCTTTTAAAATTTCTATGGATATTTCCGGATGCATAGTTTAATTTCCTCCTGAAACCTCTGAGATATACAGCTTTCAGTAAATAATTCGCTTAAAACTCTATTTTACCATTTTGAATGTAGTTTTTTCCACTGTATTCTTAAACTTCTGCTAATGATCATTTGTGAAATAAATAAGCCCAATTATCTAATTTTGTTGTTATTTGATATTGTAAGTAAAAAGTGGATTTTAGACGAAACCTTGAAAGCAACATCCTTCATCATTTCCTGGAAGGAGAAATTAGCCAATCACAGCGCATGTCCTCTGGCAACGAGAGCTACACGAAGAAGCGACCCGGCGGCTACTTCAGGCTATTCCCTCTCTGTTAACGAGCTAATAACAACCTTTAAAGTGAGAGTTAAGACAATAAACCGGATGCCTCTATGATCCAGCCAATCTTACAGCGACATATACAGTGTTCAGTTTGCACAAGGTAAGGCATTTCGGCTGCAGTAAATCAACTAGCATGATGTTAGCTAACCGTGCATCACGCTCACGGTTCGCCGAACTTCATTCAAAAATCTGTCAATTTTAGGGTGACGTGCAGCTCAACAAAAGCGGCGTAATTGTAACCCCGAACACCTATGAAAATAAATCCAAACATTATATGAAGCGTTAAGATCCACATCTCGTCGGATACACGTCAAAAACCCTTAATAAATGTATCTTAATACGTCTTAACGTTAGCGTTACATTATAAAATTGGAGGGCGGTGGCAGCGAACAGTTGGGACCGACTGTTACGGAGGATTTGTTACTCTGGAAATTATTGATGTTTGGTGTAACGTTATACAGTCAGTGGTGTACGCTGAACCATAGATTTTGCACGGAAAATATTTAGCCATTTTTCACGACGTAACGCCCACTGCTGCTTGATAGAGGCAAGGATAGCGTTAACTTGCGTTAAATTGCAAGAATTGTAATGCAGTTTGGTGTTTTATCGTCTAGCGGTTTCGGGGCTAAGTTACTCCTAGCTAGCGAGTAGCTCAATGAAACGGCCCAAGAGTACTATTTGACATTTTTATTGTTTTATTTAGGAAGTGTTAGCTCAATAAAACACTTAGTGGTGAGCTGTCACCTGTATCGTTAACGGTTAACCAGGTTGGCTAACAGCTAACGTTGGGTACCTGTAGACACCGGGGCCAGCATGACAGTTTCTTTTGGATAATTGTGAAGCCGTAAAGAAATTGCTTAGAACGGGTGTTGTTAAGTTAAATTCCTTAATGTTACCTCCAACATGAATTTATGAATGACGGAATGCAAATTAAAAAGTATTTCACCGTGTGCGGGGAGATTAGCAAAGGATTAACGTCAGGGCTCCACAAGGACGAACAGACGACAATCACGCGGCATTCCTTCTTTCGTCATACCGGACCGTTATCCCAAAATGAGCCGTTATTTCCCCAGACCAACGTGTCTGTTCGATCGTTACAGTATCAAGCCACATATTCTGTAAGTAAGGCCTGGTATAATTACCTAGTTATGGAAATGGACACCTTGTTTTGCATTGAAGCTGCTCTCCCACAGTTACTGGTTAGGAATCTTCCTGTTAGCTTGCTAGAAGTCAGAGCTTGATGTTTCCTACATCTGCACAGAAAGTAGTTCTGTGAGTCAGATGTCTCACTCAGGTTTAGTTTTTGTTTTTTAAACTTTAACATTGCATCAAATGAACGTGCCTGACCCTTAGATTGTATAGAGATTGGATATATATTTAGTTTATAGTGCCCACACAGTCAACAGCATGAAATGTTTTAAAATCTTTCAGTATCATGATATATTAACATGAGATGAATTAAACCTTTTTCTGATGCTGTGTTAAGCCCAAAGGCTGCACAGCAGACAGGTGTCTTTCTGCATATTAGCAAATCGAATGCAAGGAGAACAGAACTGGCGCCTTTCTTACGTTGCACTGGACACCTTTGACTATAAACAGAGGCAGAGTTGCATTCCTTCGAGTTCCTTCGAGTCAAGCAGAGTGATGCAGGCAGCATTTTTTTCTCCTCCAGTTCATCTCCACTATACTATAGTATGCATTTCTGTATAGACAGGTCCTAACAAAGCAGTGGTAGTTATTTGATTTGCCTTCCTGAAGCGATAAGAAATCCATTGATATGTCAAACACACAATACAGAAATTTACCTCAGTTTCATCCACACTTCCCCTCTCTGTTTGTTTGGCAGCTTATTAGTTTTAAGTATGTTTCTTAACAGACTTTCTGTAACATGCAACATGTATAGAAGGTGATGTAGCAACAACAGTTAAGGGTGATTAACCAGTGCAACTTCTTAATCACATAATAAAGAGAGACAGGGTAAAGGGGTTGACTGTAGTCTCCAGATTTTTGAGGCCTTAATACATGTATACAGTATATGCTGCTGTGTCATTTATTGTATGTATTCTCTCACCGGCTGTCAGTTGGCCTTGTCTTGGTTTCAGCTTACTTATATTTCCACATTTGTAGGAAACATTAAAGGAGGGTTTTAAACCTGTATATTCAATATAAATTTATATTGAAGATGAGGGCTGCAACTAACATATTTTCAGTATCAATCTGCTGATTTCTTCATGAGTAATCTATGAACTGATCAGCCAAAATGTCCAAAAACAAATGTGAAAAATGCACAGCAGTTTCCCAGAGCCCAAAGTGAACGCCTCTTTGTCCAACCAGCAGTCAGAAACTTAAAGAGCCTTCAGCTACTTGCATAAAAGACACAGAAAAGCTGCAAATTCACTCCTCTAAGAAGCTGGAACAAACAGCTGACAACTTACTGCTTTTTAATTGTCAGATTTGATA
>JAQFJA010000010.1:22507046-22522877 GCA_029874485.1 Naso brachycentron | reverse complement strand
GATTCAGGTCTTAATCTTGACATTTTAGTGCAAATTAACTGACTTTTCCATATCTGTTACAAATGTCTGTAGTGACTGCCATCTACTGGTTGAAACACTGCTATTGCAAGGCAATTTTTTGCTGCATTTTAATTGGTTGATAAGGTGCAACGTGATGTCACGAATGCTATATTCAGGCTGAGACGAATTGCCTGGAACCCAGAGGATTCTAGATAAATTTTTTGGATTTCGGGAATGAGGCACTTGAGCCAGAAATCTGTGGGTTTAGTTACACTTTACTTGGTTTTTTTGTTTGTTTGTTTTTATTTCAATTTGTTTACTTTTGCAGTCTGCAGTTAGTAATCAAAATACATTTACTCTACATGTAATTCTTACAATGTCATAATTCACAAATCAAAATAAAATCTTCTTGAGGAACCAGGAGCCAAATATAAGCCGTCCATATGTTGGTAAGCAAGACTGCGGCCCTGAATGTGCCGCGACTTAAAAAATACTCTTAACCAATATGAAAAACTCAAGAATCGCAATAAAATCGAGATTGTGATTCTGCTGTGAAAAAATGGGGATATGATATTTATGGGATATGATAACGCCCAGCCCTACATTTTGGTTAAGGGTGTTTTGTATAATTTGTCATTTGTGTTGTCCCAATGTCAGTAAATAAGAAGTAACGACAGTTTTATTAGATCCGCTTTCTGCTGTCACATGTCATTGTTTAAAACTCGTCTGGTGTTTGTTACTTCCTGCAGGGTCTGGTTCTGTGCTGTACACTGTTCACATGCTGCTGCTGTTGCTGCTGCTGTTGTTTCTGCTGTGGGAAGTGTAAACCACCTGAAGACGATGAAAACTATCAATATGTCGATCCTGAAGACCTGGAGGCCCAAATCAGAGCAGAGCAGGACGGAGGTGAGCTGATGTTCCCTGACACACTTCAACTGTTAATTACTTTAGTAGATTAAAACAAAATAAGTCCTGGAGATGCCGAATATTTCTACAGCTTATGTAAAAGAAAAGAACACGTTATGCTTCTGGCTGTTCGAACCGTTATAATGTTGGTCTTTCACAGCTTGGTGTCTCCCTTCCTTCAGGCACTAAAGGAGTCCACAGTGAAGTGGCTGATGGTTTAAATCTGTATGTTGCTGTTGGTCTTGTGCTTCTTCCCATGTGTTTATTTACAGGAGACTTTAGTGTTTCAGCAAGAAAGTACTCATTCATTTTCTCTGGACAAAATTTGTGTCCATCACCCAACTCTGGTAATTAATCAGACAAAAACCATATTGAGCCCATGCACACAGGCTGCAGTTGAACTATTTTTGGTTGACTGTTCATCTTAATATTGGGTATCATCTTGAGGTACAACTTTGTAATTCAACAGCATAGGAGATTGAATGCCTGGTTTTTGTTTTCCAAAATGACATTAGAGTTTTATTGTTTTATTGTTTTGTTTTGATGTTTTTTTTTCTGTAGTGAGATTTTATTGTTGATTTTATTGGATTTCCTTTACATTTCCTCCACAGCCTTAACTTTTGGATCACTCAAAATATGGGCGATGATCACAGTGTTCAGGGGAAATTATTCTTCTCAAATTATTTTTAATTAGTCGTTCATAGCGATTGATAGTACACATGGGAAGAGAGAGGAGGAGTAGATCAAATCTACCAGCCACTTGCATATTTTACCACCAGTTAGCTGGTGCTCGTTTTGTGTCCAAGAACATCCAAAAAAAAGTTGTGTTTCTATTATGTAGAATGGATCTCAAACCACTCAAGGAGGCATAAAAAAACAAAAATGTTAATGACATTGGAGGCTAGAAAACACTCAATGATAAGTGATGATGCAGTTTTACTTCCTCCACAGCATTAACAACATATTCTACAAGTCTATAAGTAAAAGTAAATTACAGGTTTGCTAATATTAGCCCACAGAAGCTGATGATCAAACCAGGCGAACTGAGACTGTAGCAGCAGGTTCACTGAGACTATTAAAGTACAGTAGAGGACTTTCTTGTAAATGAGGTTGTCTCATTAATATTAAGATCTGTTTTGCAAGAGTGACATAAGTATTGAAAGTTCAAAATGTAGAATGAACCAGAGGGATGAGACATTCAAGATTTAAAACCTCATATAAGTCATTGCTTTTGTAAGGTGCAAAGTATTGGAAGGTAGTCCCACTAAATTCTGTATTTACCTGACAGTGACAATCTAATTGGTGAGCAGTGGTTTTAAATTTGAGGAGAGAAGTGCAGATTTAACAGCCATAATATTTTAAAGTAGTTTATGACCGAATATAACAAAGAATCTAACCAGAATTTCTACAATGATGGGTTAAATGTGCCATTTTAAATTATTTTAAAAATGTTTTTGTTTTTTGAAGGCATACCCCCCACCCCCATGTCGTGCAACCTGCGGGGGGTCCCGACCTCCACTTAGGGAACCACTGTTATAGGAGACTTTTGCAAACAAAAGTGATAGAAAATAGCATAGATTGAGAGCTGACTGTTCTCTTGTTGCTAGTGAGGACCTGCCCACTTGTCAAAGAGTACACAGTAATAAGGGCATGCTTTATTAGATTTTATGTAGTTTCTGTTCAAGTTGCTCCACACGATTGTTTACAGTGAGATTCCCAGATATTGTAAAAATGAACAGTTTCAATGTTATTAAATTGAAAAAATGTGCATTTAATGGCTTATAAATCAAACATTTCACATACAAGAAGAAAAAGAATATGTTATTTTTTCCTTCAAATGTTTTATCCTGTTTAAATTGAGGAACACCATGGTCACTTTACTAAAATGTGTTAAAGAATATTTAACCAGCATCTGTGGGGAAGTTGCTCTAAGAAGTAAAATTATAACCAACTTGAGGTTTTATGACTTCTCCAGTCAATTTCACATGCTCTCACACTGTAGGATGTCGTGTTTGCTCCAATCCAACAGGTTTCACAGTAATCATAAGCCAGCCCACATCTAATGTGGATCCAGAAAGCTCAGAAGGCAAGAGTCAGCCCATCCCCCTGCCAATGCCAATGCCAATGCCTCCAGCCGAGCCCCTGTCACCGACCAGTGCAGCAGGGGAAGAAAACCCCGGAGAGACCTTACCAGAGTCAAAATGACTCGTAAGAGCCGCCGCGTCTAGTTCATGTCGCACATCGTCCGTTCATCCGTTTTGTCTTGTGTGAGACGTTGTCTTCATCCTTCGTGCCTTAGTGCTGCAGTCATTGCTTGTCAGCTGCCTCATCGCTGCTTCTTCACTCATCCATAACAAAGCGCCCATGCTGTCCAAATACAACCATCCCCTAATTACTGCAACGCTCATCGTGCTCTTGTGTCGTCTCGTACTTGCATGTTGTTTTATGCCCGTTGTCAGTGTTACTTTGATTCACTACACTGTTTTGATTCAATTGCTGTCAGAAAAAAGCATGGCCGAATTAATTACAGTAATCTCAACCTCTATATACTGTCCTGTTACATATCTCTAAGAGCATTGTCCTATTGTGTTTGATGTTTGATTTTTTTGGACAGACAGGAAATCTTAGCTTTCATCAGGCAGAGAAAGAAACAAAATCCTTACAGCAATTACTGTACCAGTGTTTCGTCAGAAAATGCAAAAATTAAGTTCTTTGCACTGCATGTTTACTTCTAGTGTATTATAGAACAATGTGTTATTTAATATACAACAAAACACAATTGACTTTCTGTGCTTTGAATTTTGCTTTTTTAAATAGTTGTTCAAAGGTTTAATTTTGAAATTAGCTGTCTGTCACTTTGATACCCTGTGTGAGAATAGTGATTTTGTCCAACTTATTGTAAATATATTAAGGGGAAATCTTTTGAAATTGCACTTTATGTGAAGGTGGTGTAACGTGGAAACCTCTCTCTCCTCCCACAGGAAAATGACAGAGTGGATGAGCCTCAACTAGCGGAAGCAGGTAGATAAGATACTGTGCATGTTAATTTATTTTCCCATACGCATTATAAAGCGTGACAGACAGATGAAGTTCCATAAAGACAATTTCCAGTTATACATGTTGGAAGTAAACCTCCACTTTTTCTCTCTGTAGCCTTTCAAGCCCCTGTTACGATCCGGACACTGCCGTCAGTGACGCAGAGATCAGTCAGCCCAACGCCACCAGCCAGCCCAGGCCCACACCATCATCCTGAGCTCTCAACCCCCCCGACCTACGCACTGAACAACACCTGTAAGGTGGGCACCTAAAGGCTCTTGCCCCCCTTCATTGAGCTGAAGTTAAGGAGGAGTATTCATGCTGGCACTTCAGTCTCCTTTTTCCCTCCTCCTTCTCTTCTTCCTCTTCTCCCCACAGCTTGCCACATTCTTTAGCCTAGCCTGGGCTACATGTGCTCATGCTAGCTGTTCAGTCATCCAGGGCTAGGCTTAACAACATGCTTGGACTCCTCCTTAATCTGTTCTATTCTTCCAATCACAACCAGTAAGGATGTGACACTGGGCACGATTGAATAAACTGAGTGATGTGAGGGCAAAAAAAACCATCATGGAAATCCACTTTCCAGACCAGGACTGGAATTATTGTTTTTTATTTTCTCTCTCTGAACCACCCTTCCCAGGCTCCTCCATTTTGGACTCTGATGTTCACACACAGGAGCACTTTTTTTTTTTTTTTACATCCCTCCCCCTTTAACTTGTTTTTGAAAGAAAACCATTAAGAGTGTGACGTGTACAGATAATCAGACGCCAGCAGCACGACGATGTGGGTGTAGAGGACCTATTTTTTTCTCCTCTTTCCTCATTCAGTCTTGTTAGCGAACAATGATATTCAGTTAAATGTTGCATTACCTCCCTCTAACATTCAGACTTTTTAAATAAGCTCTTCATGCCAAGTGGGGTGGTTTAAAAAAAAAAAAAAATCTTATGAAGGAGGCAGGGTAACTAACGGTCGTTTCATGATGCTTTCAACGAGGACAATACTACTTTTCATATGAGCGCACAACTGTGAAGGTGGAGGAAGGAGAGCGAACCGAATGAAAACCCGGAGCTGAAGTTCTGGAGCATGGATCAGGAGCAGAGCCGAGGGTTTCCTCTCCAGAGTGCATGCAGACTTTTTTCCGGATGCATGCCCCCCACAACTGTACAGCACTGGAATACAGTACCCAGCCCAATCCACAAGATTTGACAGAACTGCCTCATCTAACACTTAAGTATATACAACATACACTTGTACCAGCTCATATGTCATCATGTGCCACCCACTGCTAGAAAATACAACCCCCAGCATAATATATGGACAAAATGGGCAATGACAGATGTCATGTGATGGGAGAGAAACACAGCATTTAGTTTAAACTGTAAAGTTTTGTTAGATCTGCATCATTGCGATCCTCCTTGTGTTGCAGTCAGTTTTGTTTGGGAGACCAAAGAATATAGCTTCATTAACCTGCCAACAGATGATGACTGGTCAAGGTGGGTGTCTCTGGAAATTTTACTTGCTTGTTCAGCCACAGTTCAGTTTGTCAAAGTTGTTTGTTTTTATCCATTTGGGTCTATGCGCCTTTTGTAGAAGGTCAGCTGCCATTTCATATAGTTACCTTTTTTGCTTTTTTAAGTTTACGTTCATATTGTAAATCTTTCATTGTAACTCAAGAACTACAAAAAACCACCAACTTTTAATCAGCTTGATAATTTATTGTTCACACTCAGATCCAGATTCACAAAGACTGAATTGCAAAGGCAATCGTTTGATTTTATTTTAGGTCTGGCCAATGCCAATACCAATACTGGGGAGCAAGAAAATGTGGTTATCAAATACTCATGATAAAAATATGTAATGGAGGCAAGATATCTTACACTGCACTTAATAGGAAACACTACACTTAATAGTTACTAATTAACGGACTGCCCTCTGCTGGACAAACTATGTAATTACACAATTTTGAATCACTAGTCCACGCATTTTTTCTGGCCTCAAAAAACAGTTTCCGTATCAGGACATATGAAAGAACGTACATACCAATATATGTGCGATAGGCTAATATTGTCTTGTTAAGTATGGTTTCACCTAATACTAGGACCTGAAATAGACATACAGGTACATGACTGTTGAAAAGTGGATTAATTCATTAGTTTCTTCCTTCTCATTTGTGGGTTTGGTAATTAATTATTGCTTTAGCCTGTGCAACCCTTTAGTGAATCTGGATCAATGTTTTTGCAGCTGCACTTAACTGCATGATGACAAGAGATACTTTAAGATGGCTTTCGCCAGAAGTTTTATACACTTGGTCTAAAATAAACTCACATTTTTTGTTTTTTTTTCATTATCTCACTTGCTCTTATTTGATTAAATTAGAACACAGCATTCACCAATCAGAGCAATGTCATCTGCTTGGTCAGCGTAAAGGGCTGCCGCTAACAGTTATTTTCTAAATTTTTTGCCAAGTCTTTAAAATGTCAGAAAATAGTGAATAATGGTCATTGCAGTTCCCTGTAGGCCAACGTAACATCTTGAAATGTCTATTAAGGTCAAACCGACAATCCTAAATGCAAAGAGATTTAGTTCACTCTGATATGAGACAAGAGTAAAGTTAGAGAGCGTCACATTTGACAAACTAGAACCAGAGAATGTTTAGCACTTTTGCTTGACAAATAAGTCAGTTTAGAAGAAAGATACTGTTCATCATGCCAACAGTCAATATCGTGAACAGTATTACACAGTGTTATTATAGTAGGTACACACTGTAACAGCAAAACAGCAAAACTAAGTGCAACTTTTCTCACAAGCTTTCATGTTAAATTACTACATAGGTGCTTTAATTTAATGCAATTTTCTTCTTCTTCTGAGTATGGCAATTATTCATCTTTTAGTGAGCATTTCTGCCACAGTATCTTCTCACAAAACATTTTACGAGGTCCTTATTGTTGACTTGTCTCAGCGCACCATAAATCTGCAAGAGTCTGTGCAAAAGTGACATGACATGACAGGATGGACCCTTGTCTGCCTAACTGCAGTTTCAAATGGTAAAGCCAAATCAGCCAATTCAAAGTAGCTGTACAATGTTAGAAAAATACTTCTAGTTGTTGTTGGGGTTTTTTTGTGAGTTACTGCTGTATTTTTATGGCTAATAAATAGACACAAACTTCTGCTTGTTTTATTTTCACTTACACACAGTTTTCACGTTTTTGTAATGATTAAATAAACAAGAGATTTAACATTTAATTAATGAGCAGAAAAAGTACTGGTAGAACAGAGCCAGGCTAATGGTTTCCCCTTGTTTCTAATCATTGTGCTAAGCTAATCTATGCTAACCATCTGCTGGCTGTAGCTTTATATTTATCTTGCAGGCATGAGATTGACACTCTCTCAGAAAGAATGCAAAAAAAAAGGGTATGTCCCGAGTTATTCCCTTTATCAGTCTCTTTGAATTTAAAAAAAAAAAGTTTTTTAAAAAGCGATTGTTAAAACAGACCATTAAGATTTAGTCATTTCAATGTCAGGTTAATGTGCTGTGTTGGATTGTTGTCGTGTGGCGTTCTATTGCTTGTAGGTGATGTATTTTTTTCATTTTTAAACAAAATGTTCTCTCTTTCTGGTGGCAAGGTGAAATATTTTTTCCTACAATGAATAAAGGCCATAATGTGTGTTTATCAAGCTGAGGTAATGCACCATTTAAGGCAAATATACAGCACTACATTTAACTCATTCCTCAGCTGCTAAAATTCTTCAATATTACAGAATGAACTGCAATACAGTAATGATGACCTACATGTAGGACCAGCAAACAAGCTCTCGTAGGAGACATTTTATGAACAGTTTGTTAATTACAAAATTTAACAAATGTTTAAATTTTTTATTTAGGCTCCTTCTTTTACAGATTCCATGTCAGCTTGCATCTTTCCTTTCATCCAAAGTTTTTAACCATCAAAAGCCAAAATCTACAATTTCAAATGTCCCATTACATTTCAGGAATAATATTGTTTTTGTCTTAATTCAAATCTTATCAAGTCTAATCATTCAAGTGTAAAAGCAATGGAGCACTGAAAAAAGACATTCATTATTTTTGTAATTGTAAATAATTCATTAAACTTAAAAAAAAAGACAAAAGTCCTTATTATTAATGGACATGTTTTATGAATCAGTGTCTGTTTTACAGTGTACATACGTTTTTATTTTTTTTTTATTTGCCACATAGAAACACCATAATTTGGATTTAAGTAACACTAAATAGGTTGGTGGTGGGTTGTTGGTCAACTTTTTGGTTTAGTTTGATGAACTCAGACTGTAAAGTCATTTGAATGCGGTGTGCTAGCTTGTTAGCTTGGTATTTGCTAAAACTCTTAGCATGGAGCTAACATTCTTCAAGGGCAGATAAATGATTTTATTTGATTTCTCACTCAGTTGACCAGTGAGACAATCTGTAAATCTGTGCTAATGAGTGACAATAAACTGTTAAATGGAACATACAAATAGAACAACGTGACAAAAACATTTTATCAGTGTAAATTATTATTATTTTTGTTGTTGTTGGAAGGGGGGGTATTCACTGTTGTGGTTCCCTGTGGACGATCTGTAAATGACTTACTATGAAATTGATTTCAACCAAATAAAAAGGGGGATTTTTTAACTTCCTGTCTTTCAGTTGTGTGTTCTGTATAAACAGCATTTTTTGACAAAAATGGAACCCTGATGCTACCAACCTGAGGGATGAGCAGCCATACAGAGCATCTGCTAGTTAAGTCTTTTTGGATTCGATGCACAATAATAACACAAAGATGTAAAAAGAAGCTCTCAGTAGAGATGATGCATGAATAGCTGTGTTGGTATGTTTAGCTTACTCTGGAGCAGCCCTCCCCTCCTGAGCCTATAAATAGTCTAGTAATCCCATTAATAGCTTAGTCTACTTAGGCGACTCCATTCTGTTGATTAGCAAATACCTTCTGTGTGTGTGGTAGCGAGGAGCTAACCTCACCGCTGTACTGTAAGCTGACAAAGTTCAGAGGGCAGGGACAATGAAGAAAGTGTCACTGGGTCGTATTGTAGAGATGAGTAGGCTCGGAATAAATGGATTCTGGTTTAGCTTTGTAGGGTGGATATAGTTCAGTTATGTGTTGCGGAATTAATCACCATTGTTTAATACTATTTATGTTTTAATAAGATTAATTTTATTACCTCCATTTATTCCTGATCTTAATCTCTAAAAAGTATTTTTTAGGTAATTTGTTCATTCATTCATTCATATGTTGGCTCTGTTAACAAGGTTATGTAACTCCAATTCCAAAAAAGGTGGGACTGTAGAAAAAATAGAACGGAATGTGGCAATTTGCTTAAACAAAGCAAACCCTCTAGTTTAATAAATCAAAATGTTAGCAAAATGAATGCTAACAAGACGGCGATTGATTGTTGACCAGACCTAAGCCTCTATAGCTAAGCTA
Organism: Naso brachycentron; assembly: GCA_029874485.1. Taxonomy (NCBI): domain Eukaryota; kingdom Metazoa; phylum Chordata; class Actinopteri; order Acanthuriformes; family Acanthuridae; genus Naso; species Naso brachycentron. The sequence goes on along the minus strand of JAQFJA010000010.1, from coordinate 22,513,479 downwards.
ATTAATCAAATATTGTTGGAACCAACCACAACACTACTTTCATTAAATAGAAAGTCATCACTCTGATATATGTGATACTAAATCTTTCTTTCCAAACATAACTTAAACTCAGTGCTAAACACATTAGCTTGAGCTAAATTTAGCTTAACAAACCAGTGATATTTTACTTTGTTAGCCTTTGGACACAAAACAAAACAACTGAATTGTGCAGATCAAACAATTTATTTACATTAACACAGTAGATATGAAAGCAGTAGCAGCAGCAGCTATGTAGTTTGAATTCGAATCTGTAAAGCTAAATTCTGCAACAAACTGAATTTTTAACTATTTAACGGTTTACATCACATCACTGACACTGTGCAATACTCATTTACCTACCTCGCACTTATTTAAATCCTTTTTTACTATTTAATTGAACATATCGTATTTTATTGTATTATTGTGAGTTCTTTCTGTGTTTTTTTAAAACTGACCTTGCACTGTACTGTGGAAGCTGCTGCTATCTCGTCATTCACCAAGTATGATGACAATAAAGGAAATTCTGATTCTGATTCTAAAGAATTTGCTAACTAGTTGGGCTCTAGCTGCCCAAACAACTGTAGAACCTATGAGATAGGTCTTTGTGTTAAAGTCAATAGACTTCAAGTAAATGTAAAGCCATCACTCTTTCAAAACTAGAAGTTTTAACTTTAACTCAAAGCTTAAATATGTAAGTTTGAGCTTAGCTTACTTAAATGAAAAAGTGATTTTTGACTCTGTTAGCCCAGCAAATTCAGGTTAAGGTTCAGGTTAGGGTTTACTAGACAAGGTAAGAAAATAGCTAGGCTCAATAAGCAACTCAAAACCAGCGTTCTGAATGTTCTCCTAACAAACTGAAGTCTAAGCTGAGACATGGAGCTGGCTGTTTATGCTAAGGTGCCTGGGACCTCAAACATGGCGGCCAGAGGTTGCATTATGCCACTAGGATTCACCCCTGTAGTATCAGACTAAAAACACTATCATTTGAACCCTGTTAGTGACACTGTCATGTTCCCCTGCCCCACCCAACTTTCCACTGGTGTGATTGTGAACAGAGTTTAGACAGTAACCCAAGCCAGAACAAACTGAGGAGCTAAAAATAACAACAGTCAACAAAACCGGCTGCTGTGGGTCTTTACATGAGGGTTAGACAAGCTGGCAGAAGGGCAAAGGGATGGACAGCTGAGGAAAGATTTTTTATAAAGCTAGACCAGAAAATGGAGAGAAAACGCGATGAAATGAACGTTTTTTAACGGTGGAATAGAAGGAAACTTCGAGACTGATTAATTCAGATCTGCACGGATATTGAAATCAAGAACGGAGAGCTACAACATCTCCCACGTGTTTCTCCGCTTGCTTTCCTTCTCTGTTCCCGCTGACATTTTACTGACTGCTCCTGGAGGTGATGAACATCCCTCTGGGCTTCAAGCCTCCATCAGCAGGCAGTTCTGGGTCCGGTGCTGGCAGAGGAGCCACCATGGAGAACCTGGAGAAGCAGCTGATCTGCCCAGTCTGCCAGGAGATGTTCTCCAAACCCGTGGTCATCCTGCCCTGTCAGCACAACCTCTGTCGCAAGTGCGCCAATGACATCTTCCAGGTGAGACCGTGTCTGCTTTACAGGATTTCAGCACGTTTTTTTGAACAAATTCATGTCAACAACTTTTAAAGAGAGCAGAATAGTTAAGAGTAGGTCTATGGAACTCTAAGTAGAATACAAATTTCAATGAATTTTAACAGGAACTTAGTTTAAAATGTCCTTAGAAACTCGATCTAAACCTGCCAGCCACATGGTCACAGATATTTCCTTCATCTCCAATCGTGCCATTTTGTTCCAAACTGATACCTGTTAAAATATGGCTAAAAACACCTTAAAATACATTTGGCTTACATCCTCAGCGCTCATTTTATGTATTTTAAAGTTCTTCATGGGCATGAACATGTGCAGGCTGTGAAAACAAATTTTCTTCCCTGGAGACTATTTGGCATCTTCAGTTTTTAGGTGATTAAGTTTTTTACTTTAATAGCCTGAAGTAAATGAAAGTGCAAAAAGAAGGAACCACATGTCACAAAATTAGAGGGCTTAGGTTCCGGATATTATTAAGAAACATGATTAATAATACAGGCAGCTGTAGTTCAGGAGGAAGAGCGGGTTGTTGGCCTTGAGATCCCTGGTACCTCCAGTCTGCATATCAAAATGTCTTGGCGAGGCATAGAAAGACTTTTTGATATATCAAACAAAAAATTTGGGAATCTTTCAAGATGGTAGCAGTTTGTTGTATAGGGAGGCAGTTGAACCCTTTCTACAGTTTCCTGTAAAAATCTTTTAACTGTTTTATTGTCCATCACCTTTATGTTTTTTACTCTCTTTTCTTCCAGTCAGCAAACCCTTCATGGCAGTCCCGTGGCTCCTCCAGCCTGGCTGTCACTGGCAGCAGGTTTCGCTGCCCGTCCTGTCGCCATGAGGTCGTGCTGGACCGACATGGAGTTTATGGCCTGCAGAGGAACCTGCTGGTGGAGAACATCATAGATCTCTACAGACGGCAGGACTCCTCCAGGTCAGTGTGTGTGCAAGAGGGATTCTCCTTTTAGCATTGACGGCATCTGGCAATTGAAATGTTTTTTTAATGAAGTCACAGTATAAATTCAACTATAAAATGATGTATTTTTCTTTTTACTCCCTAGTTTTGATTTTTTTGGTTACATCTTCTTAAGTGATTTAGCAAGAAAAAGTCTTTAATATAGAATCTGAAATAAAGATGCATATTATTATAATATGAGTGATGACCAGTAGAGGGCAGCATTGTATTCCATTACTGGCCACAGCCTTCCTTTTGACAGTAATGCAGTGTTGAAAGCAGCAAGTAAGGAGGTTGACAAAATATTCACAGTATTTATAACTTAATAACAATTGGTGACAAACTAATACTTGCTTAATTGATTTATGAAGTCATTTTGAATAGAGAAAACAGCGTAAATTGATATTTTATGTTTTGTTTGCTTTTAAATCATAATGCATTGGTTATTTTCTCAGTTTTCCCTCATTTTGTTAAAATAAAAAAGATTTTCATTTATCAGAGGGAAAAAAGATTTAAATAACTAAAAAACAACAAAAGTAACTCAGCATCATTAAGTGTATTTCAACTTATGCAACAACTTGTGTTGCTGTTAATAGATCAAGTTGTCGAACTGAGCATCAGTCACGACAGCTGAACGCCTCTGTAATATTTTTAGTCAGTTTTGCACCCATGTGCGTGTGTTAATGTATTTATCCTCAGGCAATGAAAATCACTTCTAATATTTGCATTTTGATGCACCGAGTGTTTACTTCAAGATATAAACATCATATCTATGCATGAAAACATACTAGGAAGGCAAAGTTATAGCATAAATAAGTAGATACACACAGGTAGCATTGCAAAGTAGAAACACATGCAGTTGCTTTACTGTGGTCGGAGGCAGAGACACACTGGACGAAAACCGTTTTAAAGTACAGGATGAAAAACAAACAGGAGGAGCTGAAACAGGGTTGACTTCTACATCAGGGGACCAGTCGAAGCAAAAAGGTTTAAAGGACCATACTATACCAGTCTTTTTTGACTTCTCACCATTAACAAAGGTCGCCCCAATCTTTTAGAAATGTCGGTAAAATTCGGCCATGTGTATACTTTAGTAGATCTGGGATTGCATTTTTAAATCCCATTCACTGCCGTTCATATTGAAACAGGGCATAGAAATGCTACAGGACATGTGAAAGTTGCTAGGTATGGGTAATTCACCCTTTCAAAGAGAACGTCAGCATTTATTTGGTCAAGAATTGCTAAGCGAGAGACAGAGAGAGGAGCTGGAAAGTTATTACACCTGGAAAAATATTTCCTTACAAGTGCTGCCTTCCTAGCTCGAATGTGAGTGTGAAGAAGGATTTTGACAAAGAAGTTCTCTTTAACCAACATTGTCACACATTTTCAGGTACTTTCTGTAACATTTATTGAATATAGACAAATTATAAACAAGCACGATATCTCATAGATAAAGCTATTTTAGGGTTTATGTAACCTATGTGGCAGATGTGACATGTAGTAACACTGGTATAGTCCTTTAATGTTATAAGTAGAGGATAAGACACATCATATAAACAAGCAAATGGGATTGCATGTGATTACTGGGATTGACTACAGGCTTGCAGCCACTCCCTTTTTAAGATGGCCACTCCCTTTTCGCAAACTGTTTTCCTGATGAAAGTCTAGCACCAAAACGTTGCAGCAATAGAAATACTCTTGCAAATTAGACAGTGTGCAGAATTTTACTTATAATTTTGCGTTAGCTCTTCCCTGTGCATCCGTCTTAAGAAGTAGATGTGTGAAGTATTTTCCCTGTAGTCCTTTAATGTAACAAACATTTGTCACATCTCAGATGTTCAACTCAGAACCTCTAAACTGAAAATGTCTCCAGCTGGCAGCTCACTTTCTGTGACCTTTTTTGATGTTTTACTGAGTTGTGACTCCAGAGATGTGCAGTTTTCCAGACTTTTTTTTTTAACCTATTTCATTATTAATAACTTTAAAAATGCCTTTAAGCCAACCAGATTCAGGCCAGTGATTTCTTACAGTTACATATTACTGGCCTAAATTAAGTCAAGCCTTGTTAATTTGGTTAAAATAACTGAGTCTTAAAAATACATTTCGCTGTGTGAAGTCTGTTGCTGCTTACAAATTTGAATAAAAAGTAAAATGTTCCAAGTAGAAGTTTCTTGAGTTCATCTGCGTCTCTTAGCGTAGACACTTTGTGTAACTGTACAGTGATATTTAAGTCGCTTTCAGGGTGGATTTGTCACTTTCATGCCAAAATAGAAGCTCAATGAGTCACTGGTTTAAAAAAACAAAATTGTTGGCGTTCGCTGGAGACAGAAGGACAGGACTCCCCTCATTATCTGTGTGGGCTAAAATAGATGTGATTGTTCCCAAAGGAGGTTCAGAAATGTTTTGTAACTTCTAGTGTCACATCATTTTAACATGTTGAGAAATTTCTCATTACTTAATCATTTGTCAGAGACGCCTACGTCAGAGTACAAAGGATAATTTATTACATAAATGTTTGCTTCCCTTGAATAGGTTTTGCTTTTTAGGAAGCTCTGCAGTTTGTGTCCACGTCCCACCTCTCCTGCAGGTGAGGTGCTTTAAAGGCTCCTACACACCAAACTGACAACAAAAACAAGCTGCAACAAAATATTGCTGCTGCGTCATGTTTTGTCCACCGCTGTTGGGCCAAAAAGTAGCACTGCTCACATCGTGAAGACAACAGCTGGTGACCAACAGGCTTGTAAATGTTGCGCCTGTGCCAAGAAAAATCCCTTCCACAGATATAAAAACCGTTGTTATGAAAAAGCGCATTTTTTGAACCCACTCTCGCTAATATAGCCGCTTCTAAAAGATAAAATTTCTGTTGAAAAGTTACAAATAGCACTAGAGAAGAGGCAAAGGAGAAAAATAAGGAGGAGTCGTGCTAAATGTGTGTGATTATGGAAAGTCCAGCGACAGGCTCAGGGGGCTTTCTTCTCTCTTTCTGTTTTTTTTTTGTTGTTGTTGTTGTTGTTGTTTTTGTTTTTTTGCATGCATACCTAAACAGCCAATCAGAGTGCTTTTTTCTATGATGAGTCGCCACCACTGGTGGACTGAGGATGTTTAAGGGGCAGGGGCGAAAATGGTAAAAAGGGCACTTGTTGTATGCGGTGGGGCACCAGTGTGCAAAAAGTCATTGGGCATGTAACTGCATTTTGTCCACTCCTCTGTCCACATTTTGTCTCTTCATTCCTCTGATGATTATAAATTTCCTGTAACAGCAAATGAGAACCTCAGCGAAAAGACTGCTACTTTTATGTAGTTACTATTAATGCTCGTGATCGGGTCTGAATCCCTGCAAACTCAGACAAAGTGATTTTTTTAAATTCCATTCTATACCTATGGCTGTTAGTTTGCACCTTATCATGTAACTAAGTAATTAATGCAAATGGCTGTGTAACGTAGCCTACAGAGAATAGAGGTAATAGGTCTCCATGGACATTTCTGCCATTTGACTGACTTTAGCTTATTTCTCAGTCACGTATAAAGAGATTACCTCATTGCGATCCATCCTGCAGTTTCTCTTTCACTCGCTTCCTAAACAAATGCACGCATTGCCGGTGTTATGCCAAGTTCTGCCTGCCTGGCACGTGCAAGCAAAAATCTTTAGGACAGTAGGCACTTGTGTCACTCCCGCTTTTGTCCGAAGGGGATGCTAAAATCGACTAAAACTGGAAGTTCCTCGTAGTCACTTTAACAAATGGAAAGGAACCCTAGAGGTCACCACGTTCTGTCCACTAGAAGGGCACCTTAGCAGGCATTTCATCATGTTCTACCTACCATAGGGGCATCCAACAGGG
>JAQFJA010000010.1:22478061-22492333 GCA_029874485.1 Naso brachycentron | reverse complement strand
CCAAGCATTTTTTCCAGCCTTAAAAAAACATTTTAATTTTGGCACTTATCAGAGAACATATACGCTGATAACGCCACATCTGCCATGGGCCAATTTCGGCTGATAATATGGGCAAATGGATTTATCAGTTGGGCTTTAACATTTAGAGTTCATACTTTGTTCTAACTCACAAAAACACCCGTTCAGCAGGTGGAAAAAGCTCTGAACCCCGCTAACATGACACCCACTGCAGCCCACAGACTGTCCACAGCTAACACAGTATAATAACAAAGAGACAGCTGAACAAGAGGTAACCTTTCCTTAAAATGTCATGGGAGAACTAATAAAGGTGGTTAAGGTGACAAAGTGGACACACATGCACGCGCACACACACACGCACACACACACACTGTCTGAACAGAGAATGTCAATAATTTTACCTTGAGAGCAATAAATACAAACATTTGCTTTGTCACTTTGACTCAGACACCTTGATGGGCAGTAAAACTCCGAGAGAGACGACCGACCGGACTTAAAGCTCAGGAGCTTCAGTCTGTCACTTAGCACTTCACTTTACGACGATTAAAGAAAGAAAAAGTTCTATTTGAAACAGTCACGACCTCAGACACACGGAGGGCGGGTGCAGGAAATGATCGGGAGGTGGACAAAGAGCTATAATCAAACTTAACACCTCGAATCTGATCTCAAATCAAAGAGGAGGAACATTATAGACAATAACATGCAAAATGCACTTAAACTTAAAATATGTGACATTTTCTCATTGAAATGTCTAGAAACATTTCTATGCAGACACGCGTTCAATTGAAAACAATACAACAACAATCAAATACATCAATATTTGTAAATATTTGCTTTTTTAGAATCTGATGCAGCAACTCATTTCAAATGAAGAGTTAAGGGTACGGTCTCCCTTTGAGACGAGTGGGGTACTTAAGAATTAAGTATGTTGCATAAAATGAATACACTCAAGTAAAGTACAATTATGTCAAACATTTTACTACAGTATAGTACTTAAATAAATGTTCTTAGTCATATTAATCACTGTCATTTTTACATTCTTCAGGAAAAGGACCCTCCATCAGCTGAGGAGCTTCAAACAACTAATGAGCACTGCCTCCATCTAGTGGTCACTAAACTGTACTGCACTGGAAGGTGCCGATTAAAGTTCTGTACATTTTGCAGACACACAAACACCAAACAGCGCTCAGATATTTCGACATAGGAAAAGTTACATTTTGCACCGACTGCATGCTCGGATGTTTCTAGATTCAGAAACACAACAAGATACACAACAGATCTAACCTGCTCTCTGCAAAGCTAAAGGATCCGAAAATGCTGCACAACGTGCCACTGACCCTCAGGAGGGAGTGACTTATGGAATTTCTGTGCATTGTGGACAAAAAGTCCAAACAGGGTCAAAGGTCAATTTGTTTGGGAAACTGAACTATATGCTTCCCTTGCCTCATTATAGCGAGTTAGATCTGGTGTGAGAGTATCAAGTTACATTGATCACCAGTGTTGCAACAAACAGTCATTTTCTATACTGACAAATCTATTAATTAATTATTTGTTCTTTTGCTCTTCAGATAATGAGACTTGAAGTCACTGTGTAGGATTGATTGTCATATATTAAAAATACATATACATATGACTGCATATTTACTGTTTGTATGAAACACCATACTACACACAGTGACTTTATTGACAAAACTCACAAGTTACCAGAATTACAGTCTGAAGATCCAGGAGGTTTAACATCAACTACTTTTTTTTTATAATGAGAGGCAAAAAGCTAGGAATTCTTGAAATCCGATAAACAGCAATCAGCATGAATATTGTATCTGAGTTACAATGCTGATAATGTTGAAACCCAGACAAACACGAAAGATCTCCGTCGCTGGGTTCAAGAGTTTTCTCTGTGTTGACTCTGGTTCTCTGTAAACTGGAGCACAGGTCATCCAATGAAACCAAAAAGTTGAGAAAACTTAAACCCACAGTTTTTGTCATCACTTACACTCAATTTATTCACTTTATCTTAACTAAAAAGTCAACTTAAATGTGTTTCTGAGCCTCTTGTCCTAATTATGAGGATGAAGTTAGCAATATGAAATCATCCTGTGGTCCTGCTGTAGCATTTGCATCTTAGGTAGACAATAAAGTTGTATATAAATGTAATGTAAAACAAAAAGTTGTTATTACCAGCAGTCACTATCTGCACTGTCAGCGGGTACTTGGTCATCAGGCCTTGGTAAGATCTCCACAGACCCGCCATCATCCCGCCTGAGAAGAAGAAACCAACGTTAATCACAAACTGAACACATAGAAAAACTGCAATGTGACTCAAATCAAGAGACCGCTAATACGCTCCGTTGTATTATCTATTACGGCTTGTCATTAGTTTGAACTGTGCTGCTTTCAGGGAGCGTTGGAGAAAACTCGCACTACTCACCAAACAATGTTTTCTGTACGCACATTTCATTTAGTCATCAAAACAGACATTTTTCCCGATCAATTTTTTCGACCAATGCTTCTAATGACCTTTTGAACACTGTGTCGACATAACGTGCTAAGTAAAACAATGACCACAACCAAGAATACTTTACACTACCAGATTTTCTAACGCAGTTCGGGTTCATTCTTACAGTTGATGTCACCTCCTGGGCTCTGTGCAGTCTGGCTATGATAACGATGGAGGAAATGGTTGTAACTAAATCTTGGCAGCAAGTTTACGGTTTGTGTAACAGCGTTAGCCTCCGCCCTTTCAATGTTTCTAGCTAACGTTAGCTGCTTTGGTAACGTTATGTATCTACTTGTTTAACGTTAGTAAAAGAACTTCTAGACCTGTTATCCTGAATTTTCTCACGTTTCTTTACTTTTCAGAAAGAAATATCATAAGACAATCGTTTCTACGCATCCACAGCTTCAAATATCATCGCAAACAACCTTAATTTACATTTATATTCACTTTATCCCAATAAAATGTAAACAAACGTGCAACGTTACCTGCACGAGCCCAGCTCTACTGAACGAGCTGCCGCTGGTGCGTTCATGGCACTGCATCAGCTCCGAATTTTGCGTTCTATACTTTTGAAAGGTTTCACGTTTCATCCCGGCGCGTTCAAATCGTTGTAAACTACAACAGACATTACGTAGTTTACAAGACTTATTAAGAGACTTAATTAAGAAATAAAAAGTGATTCTGTTAAAGTCTAGAAAGAGAAATTGTCCCTTTGTAATCTTAATTTTGACTAGGCTAAAATCCTGAAAAATCAATTAAAAACGTATTACTTAAAGCAAGATTTAAAATTAAAGACCAAAACCTTATGAAACTGTTTCCCCTTTAGATTAATTGATAAAGCAAAATGAGGATACTACTCAACATGGAACAACTTGGTCAGGAAATGTCAATAATCCAGTAAATTTGAATTATTTACAAAGAAATGACAAGCACAAGGTAAACATAGTAAATTTGCAGAGAATTTGGTATTTTATTATACACATCACTGTGAAAGAAAAGGGAAAAAAAACCAAACTGATTTATTTCCAATTACTGTCTTCAGGGTAATGTCTCTAAAATTTAATTTTTATCATCTAATGATAATACCACTGTAGTTAGACATTTTCTTGCAAGGAGTGAAATTCCCCACTTTCCCTTTAACTCTTGCTGGTTACTAATAGACAGCACAAGATTAAAATAAAATAAAATTTAAAAAATCCTGCTGTCCCGGAATGCAACATAAGAACTGCAGTGTGCGTCACTTCCGCCGTAAACAAAAAATTATCAAGTCCGCTGCCCCCCTGTGGACAACCCCAGTATAACACCAAATAACAGACAGCTACAGATATTTGAGGTTCATATTTTTATTTTGCACAAGTGAAGTGGAACTTCAAAAAGTGAAGGGAAACCATCAGATCATTTTAACACAGTACAGATTTCACTGGTTTAATCTGTTTAACCCACAATGAAAAAGTTTACATTGCATTTTGCTTCTTAAAAATTTAAAATATTTACAATGTTTAACACTGTTTAACAAAGCAGTCTGATGTAAGTAACTCAGTGTGAGGTAACCAGCTTTCACATAAAAAGGGTTAATTGTTTTGTCATACAGTACAAATAAAAAGTGACAGTGGCTGAACTTCTCTTCAAGTTATTTTTGTAATGTGTCATTAACTTGCATAAAGTTGGTGAAATGGCTTTAATGGTCAACTGTTCAGTGTTAAAATAAACATGTTTTTTCACTGATATGATCTGGGCAGTGAAAGTCTCTGCAAAACTTCAGTGTAATAACATAAAAACAAAAATATTGGTTATATGTAGCTTGGATAAGCAGCTGTAACATGACTTAAAACAAAATTTCAAGAGTTACAGAATCCCTAAAAACAATACAATAAATAAATAAAACTTTAAAAAGGCAACAAAAATAAGCAGCAAAAAAAAAAAAAAAAGTAAGTGTCAAATCTTTGTCATTTTCTGTTTTATGAAGGAAAAAAAGAGCAGGTCACAAAGAAAATGAGACTTTAAGCCCATGACAGAATGTTTGAAGACACCTCTCTTACGCTAACACAAGTGCTGTAGCTTTGTTTTAAATCAATAAGTTTGACCAAATCAATAAGTTTGACCGAATCAATAACATCCGGTGCCATTTTGTCTCCTGGTCGACGAGATTATCAGATGTTTGTTTTTGAGGAGTCACACAGCTCCGTTTACAGACGATTAAAGGCCAGAGAGCGTTGCACCTGCAGTTTCTGCTTAGTTTAACAAGCAAAGCAATACAAAGCACCTTCTAGCTCTATATGGACTTATTTAGCAGCTATTGTTAAGTGAAATATTGTTTTGTAATGTCATAAATCTTTTTAGGTATTTAAATTGTTGAGTGTTTTTAACTTAAAAGAAAGTTTACATAATGGCCGACATGACTCCGCCTTATTGCTGCGCTAATCTAATTTTAAGATAACGAGATCAAAAATAAAATGTAACAGATAAAACAAATGCAACCAACAATTTTTCACCATTTCCCTTGATCATCAGTCTTCTTGTTCAAGTATGAATCCTTGCCTGAGGTAATTTTATTTTACAGTACTGACAGCTGCAGCTTCATCAGCAGAGCAAAGCTAGAATATACTAAAAATTCTAACATAAAGCTTAAAGCTTCAAAAACAAAACAAAAATCAGACACCTGCCAACTTCATGTAAAGTTTTACCTCTAAGTCTGGAAATTTCCCCACTGAAAATCAAAACATGGAATAGTGACTTGCACTTCTGTCTGTGAACAGGCGGTCCATTATTTAATAACTAATAAGTGAAGTGTTTACTGTTCAGTGCTCTCATGTTTGGAATAAAGTTTGTTAAAATGTAAGATACGCTGCCTCCATTACATACCTTTGTCACAAGTATTTGATACATTCAGACAACATACATATACAATATCAGCCGATATTGGAATTTTCTTGTTCCCTTGTATCAGTACCGGCAGTCAACTCCAAAAATATCTTAACAGTCAGGCCCTAGTACATATTTTTTAACTTTTAAGGATTAAAACTGAGCAGAGCTCTAGTCAACTCATCCCAGCTAGACTCTCCAGCTGGACTTCTTTACCAAAAAATAACGTAACAACATCTAGTTGATGAAGAAAAAGAGACTAAAGGCACAAAATCCTCTAAGAAAATCAAATGTTTGGAGGCTCTTCCAGTAAATTGACAGTATGTGAACTCAAACATTTTTTAACATTGAACTCAGAGGCTTAGCAGCCTGAAGCTGAAACAACAAAAACAGCATTGGCAACATTTTTTTTTTTTACACAATAATCACTGATTTTTCTAAAGAAGTAGCTGAAGCTGAAGCATTTGCAGCACATCCTTAGAGACGGTAGTAAAATAACCCGCACAAGCTGAAAAAAATGTCAAAACCAACAACATCCCACATGCTGCAGGACAGACAGCGCTTTGAGCTCTTTAACTGTGCTGTAAACCTGAATGGGAATGGATTGAATCCTGCCTAGCACAAACAGAGCAGCACTTGGACCAGTATTCACACTGACCGAGCAGTGAACTCTGAAACGCAGGAAGTAGTTTTTACAGCATCGCCTCCCTTGTCTGGAGGACGTCAACAGAGCAGATCAGAGGGCAGGGAGGATCGAGGAGGTTCTTTACACTGTCTTCATGGTTCCAAGTGCTTTTGTATCAACCCTCCACATCCCTGATAGGTTCTCTCCTCAGAAGTCCATCCCTTCATCACTTTCACACCAGTCGGATGGAGCGTCTGTGCCGAAGTAACGATCCCCAAAATTACCTTTGGAAACACAAAGAAAGTTTTCTAATAGGGATTCACGATATGGATTTTTCTCAGCTGATACTGATGACTGCCTGCTTCTCATGGCTGATACCAATAAAATGACCAATAAATTCACATTTCTGTTCTTTCTTATGCAATTTGGTTGATTTACCATCTAAAACCTCCGCTGATAGATCCATAAATCACAGGATCTTTTCTTCCACTACCTACAAATAAAAGTTTAAGACTATTCATCAAGTTTTGCAGAGGCTGGCTCCAGCATACACAGCTGAGCCACAGAACTGTCACAGCACTGCAAGGTCAGTTAGGTTCTTTTATTGAAGACTCCAAGGTGATGGAGGCTTTGCTGATCAGGACAGAACACTCTGGAAACACCTCAGCTGACACGTCAGACATGCTAAATCTGTTAGAACACTTTATTTATGAGACATTTTCTTCTCTTTGTAACATGTGAAAATGTCTTCAGATAGTTTATGTGTATTTCTTGCATACTTGCAGCTGAAACTGCGTAAGAATTTAGTGAGAAAGGAGCTTCTTTTCTGAGTGATTACTGAAGGCTTTAAGCTAACATGTGAAGCTAGTTCTTGCACACCACAATTAAGGTGGAAAGAAACTTACCGATGCCTGGTATGATGTGGAACTGGTCGTTGACCTCTTTGTCCACGGCGGTGGTGATGATGCGGACTTTAGGGAAGGCGTAGGCCACCGAGTGGACGCCCATCTCTGCCATGAGCAGAGACAACAGGAAGATCTTATCCTCTGCTACGTCATGGTCCTTTAAAGGAAAAGTAGGGGAAAGAGGGAGAATGCTTATCAAAGATCTCATGAGCTGGTTGTCATTGTGGCTGACTGAATATATTCATTATCTCCGGCAGAAGAGTTGGTGTTGGACAACAGGAAAATTTCAGCTATTTCCTCCAATAACATTTGAGTTAGACCTACCAGCAGCACTCTGACGGCCATGAGAGCAGCAGCTCCTGTGGACACGGTGCTGTCCATCAGGATGACGTAGTCTTCACTGATGTCTTTGGGCAAACGAAGGTAGTGAAGCTGAAGAAAAGGGACGAGACAGTAAATAGCAATAAAAATCTTTGGATATTGTCATATTCACTACTTGTATCAGTCTGTTCCGAGCTTAAATCATTAAAGTACTGCAGGGAAAACCAAAAGATACACTGATATCGGGGCCTGACAGACGTGGGATTTTTGGGGCAGATACCTACACAGCTATCAGGGAGCAAGAAAATTCCGATATCTTATATATTGACCGATATTTTATATATATATATGTATTTTCTGTTGAATGTGTTTATCAAAGACTTGTGACAAAGATATGTAATGGAGGCAGGAAATCTTACATTTTAACAAACTTTATTCCAAACATCAGACCACTAAACATAAGCACTTCACCGACTAGATATTAAATACCAGACAGCCCTCTGCTGGACAAACTATATAACTACACAATTTTAAATCACAAGTTCAAGCATTTTTACGGCCTTAAGAAACAGTTTTAGTTTTGGCACATATTAGAGAACATATACACAAATACAGATATATGAGATAGGCCAATATTGGCTGAAAATATCAGCAAACCAATGTATCGGTCAGGCCCTAAATAACATAAAAATCATTGACACCAATGATAAAATCAGAGGCTATGACCCTTGTTTCTAACATTGCATAGCTATTACCATGCTTATTAAACAAACTCTTACTTTGGCAGACTGAATCCTTTTGTACAGCTGCTATATGAGCACAGGTAATGTTTGGGACTCTCGTACCTCAGGTTCACCAGTGTCGTGGTTGGTCTGGATGAGGATCTTTCCCAGTCTGATGTCTTTGCACACAGCCATCAGCGCCTGCTCCATCGTCTCCCCTGCTCTCAGGATGGAAACTCCTGTGATCTGCGCAAACACCAGAGGAACATTAACTGAAGTTTGCAGCATAACTGCATCTGCGAACATTTAAAGAACATAGACTGCAGCTTCATGATATTACAGGTGAAGAGGGTATTTTACGTAATAACTCTCACGATTAAAATTGATTACTTACAGTAAGACAATTATTTTTTGTATTACAAATTTTAAAATAATCTAAAAATAGACTCAAACCTCAAAATTGACCAGTGTGTTAAAAAAATGATGTTTTCACCTGCAGTGTCTCTTTGATGTTACCTTTATAACAACCAAAGGAACAGAAACACAAATGCAGACTTACTCTTTTACCGCTCAGCCTCTTTCCGTCATAAATGCCCCCCTGAGGCGTCTCCACGGAAACCGGCTGAAGAGGTGGACAAGAGAAACAAAATGAGAAACTGAACATTGTGACTGCTGCACTTCAACAACTGGATGTTTAAAGTGGAACAGCTGATCTAGAGAACATATCATGCACTTTTTATTCCAACAAGATTTAACCTTAAAAAAAAACAAACCAAAAAAACGCAGCTCAGTTAACAACAGTCAGCGTCACAGACACCAAAACTGACCTTGAGAGGCAGGAAGGAGAGGGCGTGTTCTATCAGGAGCCTCATTAATCTCTTGGAGTAGAAGATAAACTCGTCTCTGTTCGTCTCCTTGTTCCTGCACGAACACGCAGAGGTCAGGAGCAAAGACGATGACGAAGATTGTTTTCAGTGAATAAGTGGAAACAGATAGACCCAAACTGTGGAGTCAAAGTCAGGATATCTCGACCGATCTCTGCTGCTTCAGTCCACAAACCTTACGTGCAAAACTAAATCACTGGACTGAGGTTTCTCTTTCTAGGTATTTTTAAAAGGACACTGCTTGTGAAATGCATGCATGAGCCGTGTGTGTCCTGACCTGATGATGGTGTGCATGCCGCGCACCTGCGGCGTGCTCTCCATCACACTGAGGGTTTTGGGTAAAGGCTGGCCCTGGTGAGCCGAGGCCAGAGCCGATCTGTGAAAAACAAACATATACAAACAGAGGATGTAAACAGCTCCATCATGTTGCACATTATCTTTGTGAAACTGGCCCCAGGTTCTATCGTCAGACCAGCTGCTAAGAACTAAAAGAAAAATAAATGAGAAAATGAACTGTTTGTTCATCTGCAAGGTTTCGATACTTAAACATTTTAATGGGGCAGAATTTGACCTCAAAGAATTTCTTATTTAATTTATTGTTGTCTTTTTTATGAATAACAAGAGACTGAGCTGTAGTCTGCTCTGTTGCCATGTTACTGCAAATGTATTCTGGGCTTTCTGTGTTGATACTTTGTCGGTCTCACCAGCTGATGACGCTAGTTATCAAACCAGTTCAATTATACAGTCTCAAAAACTTTACTGATGGGGCGCCTGGTGGCTCAGTTGGTAGAGCAGGCGCCCCATATACAGAGGCTATGTCCTCGCTGCAGCAGACCCGGGTTCGATTCCACCCGTGGCCCTTTGCTGCATGTCATTCCCCCTCTCTCTCCCCTGCTTCCTGTCCACTCTTCAGCTGTCCTGTCTTAATAAAGGCACAAAAAGGCCCCAAAAAATCTTTAAAAAAAAAAAAAACTTTACTGAGAAACTCTAACTGAAGACACATTGGTGTAGCTAGTAGGAAAATGAAATACAGCAGTTAAAAATGAAAAACCAGCAACTTATAACGATAAGTGATAGAAACACTGAGTTTACTTCCTTTTAGCTGGTTGCTACATAACACAGGAAGAGAAAAGGCAACTAAGCAACTGGTTATGTACTGTCACAAAATGAACAGTCTAAACACTTTAACTACATTTGCAGAGTCAGAGGAGTTAATATAAAGCAAACATCTTGAAAGAAATTTTACACCCTTACACCCTGCGAGGGCTCAGTGAGTCCTTAACAGGGTGAGAGCTAGAAATTAAGCTACACACTAAAAGGAAGACTCATGGAGTCCTCGCAGGGTGTAAGAGCACAGTCTGTCCCAAAAGCACATGTGGCGATTACACTCACAAACATGCTTTATAATGTTAAAGAGCGATGAAACTAAATGTTTGCGGCATGCTCTGTCCCGACCGCACAAGTGTTAAAGCCAAAGCATGCTTGAATTCTCTTATCACAGTTGCACAAGTTCAACGCTTTACTGCTAAAACATCTTTCGCATGTCATAATACATTTTTGCTCATGAAAGGCACAAAAGCAAACAAACAAGCGTGTTGGCTTTTCTAGTCATTCGCTCAAATATGCACGGCCTGTTTTTACAAGATTAAATGAGTGCATAAAAATCACACAACTGCTTTTAAAACTTCAACACTGTGAGAGGATGCACGAGATGAGCCTCACATATCCCAGCGGAGCTTCCTCTGAAGGTGGTGACAAATATTCAATTGTTGAGATTAAGTGATAAAAAGTGAGGGAGGAGAAAGAGACAAAAAAAAACACATCAGGAGAAAAAAAAGGTATAAAATAACAAGAGGAGACAAAATACAAAAGGAGAAAAGAAGAGAGAGAGTAGCATTAGAGCAGTGAAACAGCTCCACTACATCACTGCTGTGCAACACTGAACAAACACTTCTGAGTTCAGCTCTGAGGAGCAGTGCGCTATTTATCTTCAAGTGGCTTTATTTTACAAGGGGTGATTGATACGTTCAGGGCCCCGGGCAGAAGGATTAAATTTTAGAAAACCTGAAACATTCACACACTGAGTTCGACAGTTGTTGAGCATACAAATGCCCTCTCTGTAGAATTAGAAAATGAAACATGTATAAAAACATCTCTTCTTGACTTTGATGTGGTCACGTGAACACGGTCTGTGGAGCTTTGAAGATATTTTTCACAAAATCTTCAAGTTGTTTCAACTGATAATTTTGGCCACTTGGGGGCAGCAGAGAGTAACAACACTCAGAACAGGACAGGAACTCTGTGCAAAAAAGATACCATCCAGTCTGATAAAAAGGTGGACTGGTTTATTCATTGGTAAAACAAACACTAGAAAAATATTTCAAATGAAGCGTGATTTTAAATAAAGTGAAAGCAGAAGGAGAAGGAATAGGAGGAAAGAGAAGGTGTAGAAATAAAAAAAAAGCAGCAGTCGTACCTCACAGTGATCTCACGCTGGAATGGTTACACAGCATTCAGCCAGGCAAAGGGGGTCGTGCACACACAAGGAGACACATGTGTGTATGCAAACATTGAGACACATGAGGAAAAAACATGAGATAAGCCAATCTGCAACATCAAACCTCTAAAACAAAGGCAAACATTTACAGCAAGATAAATGTTTGCTAAAATGTAGAATTAATCACACCACGTGCTTGTTTTTGCTTGAAACATGAACATCAACTCCAATTGATCTTCAGTGGAATTATAGGAAACCATGTCTTATTGTTGTTTTACACAATTTGGGAAATTATTTAATAAATTCAAGCAAATTGTTATTAAACAAGACGACTCCCGGCCTTGTGCTGTGAGGTGGCACTCTGAGCATGCCAACATGCTCCTCATGACAAAGTTAGCATGCTGACGTTTTAGCAGGTATGAAGTTTAACACGTTCTGCACGTCAGTTTGCTGTGTTTGCATGCTAACCTTTGCTAATTAGCATAAACATAAAGCACAGCCGTGGCAGGAATTTGGTCATAAGCCATGCAGAAGTCTTGCCAAAAAAACAAAAATTGTGACCTTATGACAGATTTAGATGAAGTGAGGGGGTCACCAGTTTTATTATGTCTGTGCAAATAACTACCCTCCTTAGCTGCGAGCCTCATGGGACAGGAAAATTAAGCAGACAGTGAAAGCCAAACAGTTTGATTTGCAGAGAACAGCAGGACAGGCAGACCATTATTTAGCTTGTTCAGCCAGCAGAGGGAAGAAGAGACATAAAAGTCTGTATATTTGCCCTCGCTGGGTCACTGACATTAAAGCCCAGTCCTGAATGTTTAATTGAAATATTCATATATTGAGCTTGCATGCACCTGCAACACATGCAAACAAACAGACTGACCCTTAAAAGCACCACAGGCTATGTTCACACTCACACCTCTCTGAACTTTAGGAAACTTTTGAAAACGGCACATTTCTGTGCGTTTACAGTTGAAACAGGAAATCTAGGAGGCTCCAAGAAGTACAACAGCTTATGATGAAAACAGCAAATTTAGCTGTCAAATGTGTAGCAGTGGTTATTATTTTGATCAGTATGAAGCTAGTTTATACTACGACAATCTTCCAGCAGAAGTAACTGCAGATTATAGAGGATAAAGTTTTATCAGCACAACATACAGTTAAGGCAGCATTTTTTTCTACATTAAAACCTTCTCATACAAAAAAAGACAACATTTTTAAGGGTTGGAATAACAGCTGAAGCAGTAAAATCCTGTACATGGTGGAATCTCACACAGTAACGGAAACAAATTGAGGGCTCCTCACCTTTTCCAGCTGACTGTGAACGTGTTGAACGATTAAATCCAGAGCTACAAAGTTTTCTCCACCTGTAAATAAAAAGAGTTTAAGATGCAGAAGATAAGAATTTGTTTAAAAGTTTGAACTGAACCTGCCAAAAAAATGATTAAGTGTTAATAGTTCATGTTGCATTGTCACCGCCGCTGTTACATCGGTTGACTGATTTGATTTTTATGAGAGAAGAGGAGCAGTGCGCTGTGGAGGCCTCTTTACATTGTTATGAATTAACACACTAGAAAAAAACTAGACAGCATATACAGTCTGTACTGGTATATTTCTATTTACTGAACCACGTTTCCACTGACCTCTGGGCACCACGATGTCAGCCGACTGTACCGAAGGCTCGATGTACTGTTCGAACGCCGGCTTCACAAACTTATTGTATTGTTTGATGATGCCACTGATGTCCCGCCCACGCTGTGAAATGTCCCTCTTTAGCCTCCGTATCAGGCGGATGTCAGAATCAGTGTCCACAAACACCTTCATGTCCAGCAGCTGGAGGAAAAACAGGAAAACTGCTTGTTATGTTTGACATACATGCCCAAAATCCAAAGATACTGAGTTTACAATCATAGAAATTTCAAAAAAATTTGATTTTAGGGGCTGTTAAAAGCTGTTGGTGATAAATTTTCTGCTGATTAACTCTGAACCCTGATGAAATAAGTGATTTGTTTTACTGCTCACTGAAAGTCTCTTTTAAAAAAAAAGCTAAGTGCTTCTTCTATGATTTGACATTTTTAAAGCTGAAATGTGACAATGGGTTCAGGACATCAGAAGAGTCAAAAGGGTAAACCGAGGAGACATCAGTAATCACTGTCACTCTAAAAAGGTAAGTCAGCCATTGATGTGTTCGGTAAGCTCCATTAAACTGAGTCTCAACTCAGCAAAACCAGGAAAAAAAAAAAAAAAATCAATAAGCAGGCATACCGACAGACGTGCAACAAACAAAGAGGCAACAGCATCACACAACAAAAGAACTACTGACAGCGACTGACATTAAAAGAAGTTTGTGAGTGATTTAGATGAGGGTGACGGTCGGGGCACAGGTATAACTCAGCTGCACAACAGGCCAGCAGGTTCATGCTGCTGTAAATCTGACATGCTGACCAACCAAAAGACGGCATGTTGCTGGATAAGCACGAATGTCAGTCTGTAGGTGGTGAATGAGGTGTGGACTGTTCCCAAAGGTTAGAGAGCAAGACTGCAGCTGTAGATCATTTCCTAACCTGCTCAATCAGGAAAGCACTCAGTTTTTTTTTTTTTTTACCACAACTGGGGATGCGGAAAATCAAAATTCAGCCTTTACTACAGTTACAGTGGAGGCACTTTTTGTCTGTTTCTTCATCTGATGGCACATTAATCCGAAATCATCTATGACATATCACCCTCATAGAGGTGGGACGACAAGAAAATTTCAGGGCACGATTATTGTTGCCAAAATAACAGCGACACGTAATGATATCGCCAAAATTTAAAAAAATCTATTTTAAAAATTTCTAAAACAAAATTTGCAAAAATTCTAAATATATTTTGACATGTAAGAAAATAAAAAGAAATTGGAAAAAGAAGAGAATGGCAATAAAACATACTGTAATCATTT
>JAQFJA010000010.1:22439209-22450846 GCA_029874485.1 Naso brachycentron | reverse complement strand
CCGATCTACCTCTTCCACCTCTCCTTCCCCTTGTCATCTGAAATCCTAAGCCCTGTCATCAAAACGGTACATATGAAATGACTCCTTATTGATCGCTGGAAAAATCAGCTCACCAGGCTAGCTAGCTGGCTAGCTAGCTTACAGCTACTTTCTAACAGTTCTAAAAAGGTTAGAAACTTGTTAATGCAGCTTAATGACAAAGCTGATCAAAAAGAAGACTTTTTCTTGCACTTGAATCTCTTCTTCATGTTTGCCCACACAAGAAGTTGTGGGCAATAACTAGGGATGCACGATACTGGATATAAGGCAGATACCCGCTATGCCTGTATACTGTACGGGTGTACTGGATGATAAAAGGCCACTAGCACCAAAGTACCGCATCAGTAATAAAAGATTGTTTTTCATTTTCTTTTTGACGTGTAGACCACTAAACTTTAAAAAATGAATACTTAATGTGAATTTAAGTGATGTAGCAAAGTTTATATTATGCAACTTTAACAGAAGAAACTCATTTTAGCTTCTCAGTCTTGCCTGATAGGTGATGCTTCGTCAAAGTAGCTGCTGCTGTTTGAAAACACTGCCTAACTTTTATTATTTCATGTAAATCAAGGAAACTGCCAGATGTAGGACCACATGTGGTTCCCAAGTACTTTATCGCTTTGGGGTACTTAAATTCTACAGTAACTTCCTTGATTGCCCTACTAATGCACAACAGTAATTGAAATCCTAATATGTTAGCATGGAGCATCCGAGGTAATGTTCTTCCAGGGACACATGGATGATTTTGATGTTTGTTGTTTCAATGCTAACTTTAAGACAGCTCATCTAACAGATACTCACTTTAAAGCTCAAAAGTCATTAACTTGCTTTCCCTTTAAAGGTACGGCACAAATCTGCAACACTGGTCATAAATATTTTTTAATAGGTTTATTTGATAAAAGTTTGCTCTTGACATTAACTCATTGCAAACATTATGGCTATATCTACCACTTTGACAAAAAATGTGTTTTGTGAATGGAAAACATGAATGATACATCTCTTAAAAACTATAGCCTCTATGTACATTCTATTGAGGTGTAAGGCCTTTTAAACTTGTGAATTGGTCAGTGTCATGATAAATGAGAAAGTGCAGTCATGATAGGCAATTTGAAGACATTTGATGAAAAACTGCAGTATCTGTCCCAAAGTGTAACTGAAACAGCAGCTATGAAAATGAATAGAGGTGTGAGAAATAAAAAGGGATAGTTGTGATGTTAGTGCAGCTTTCCATGTAATTATTACAGAAGACATTTCCAGTCTTATGGATGTGCAAAATAACTGATTTGGCAAGGCCTTGTTGGATCCCTCACACTGGTCTCAGTGTCCTGGCCTAAACTGCTCAAGTACTACCTTTAAATGTTATACTGTATTGTACCTTATCAGACATCCCATGCTGGTTCAAATGTTTTATAAGTAATAATCCAGCTAAACCTGGATTTGACCAATCTTTCTTCAGTACTGTACTTTGTTTCACTTTTATTACACCATGCCAAAGACGAGGAGTCATCTCTGTCCCTTTTCCTGAGGTGTTTGTAGTTTCATGACAATGATATTCTTTTAGATTTCCATCTAGATTTGAGCAACATTCAATGGAACCATGGGGTTTTACTGACATGGAGCTGATGTTTCTTAAGATGCCAATAGCCTCCAAACCTAACTTGTTAAGGGCTATTTTTCATGGTAGTTCTTTTTCAAATTTTGGGTTGGCAGACATTTTTGGAACATTGGTCAGAGTCACACCCAAAGAACTGTTTTAGGAGTGTTTATCTAATAGTCGGCACTGTATCGACTGAACAGAAGGCAAATGAATTAAGTGTCAGACTGAGAAAGCATTAGGCTGCTTTCAGCGTCATCTCTGAGTGGACATTCCGGTCCGAGGGCAGAAATGATTTAGTCCTTCAGTCGGACGATTAGTTTCAGCTTTACGCCCTCATCTGTCTCACCTATCTCTCTTTCCTCTTGCAGCCTCAGTGTTACCCATCCATCTTATATTTGTCTCTGTGGTACCTGAGCTTTCATCTATCTTTGTGTCTGCTCTCTCTCCATCCATCCATCCATCCATGTTAGGCAAGTCTAAGTTCTTTGGTATAAGTGCTAGTGTCAGGCTTCATAAGTGCTTAAGACTTTTGAAATAAAAAATTCTATGATGTCTCTGATTATTTTGAATTTATGTGACCCACTGCAATTCATTTAAATTTTTTTTCCAACTTGAAAAACTGACAGCCCTAACTGCTTTTGAAAATTTTAACATCTTTAACCGCTTGACATTATACAGTATTTTGCCCTATTTTTCCCTTTTAGATTATTTCAACTCTACTTAATGCTATTCAGCCTCCATATATAGGCGAAGCGATACAGTCCAGCATCCAGCAATGCAGCTCAGCATCAGCGTTTCAGCAAACAACAATCTGACTGCAATTGCTGCAAAAATTGAATTCTAGAGGAATGGTTTTGCAATTGGCAAAATGGAAAAATGCTCACCCTCTGGGGAGCAGGAATGTGCTCTGTAAACACTGAACTGCCCTTTCCATTTGTTAGAATTAACTTTAAACTTGATGGTGCTACTAGGGGGACATCAAGTTGTCTTTAACAAGTAATT
Organism: Naso brachycentron; assembly: GCA_029874485.1. Lineage (NCBI taxonomy): Eukaryota > Metazoa > Chordata > Actinopteri > Acanthuriformes > Acanthuridae > Naso > Naso brachycentron. The sequence continues at coordinate 22,448,208 of JAQFJA010000010.1, read as the reverse complement.
AGTTTTCTAGGGACCACAGATACCCACAGCATGTTTCATAGAACTTCAGTCAGTTTTGGTGAGTATTGGTTTATACTTTATACCTTATACTTGGGTAAAGAGAATATTCCTGAAGTCACTTTGCAACTCTAAAGAAAAGTCAAAAGCCGGTTTATGTGCCTGTAATGTTACACAGCTGCTATAAAGCGTTGATGTTGTTAGTTGCTCTTAAAGAAATGACAACTGTACATTGTAAAAGCCTAGTGGACATCCATTCTGACCCAAATACTTGCATGGTTGTTAGCTGTTGTTCAATATCATGTACAATGGGAAGATTCTTGTTCAACTGCCAATAAAAATGTTGATATACCATGTAGAGAATTAATCAAAGAAAAAAGAATTCTATATTTTCACCAATTTTTAAGGAGATCCTGTATATTTAAAGACAATTTTCTGTTTAAAATAATGCAAAAGGAGAATATACTCTACATGGACCCAACAGTGATGAAGATTAAGCTAAAACAAAGTGAATGTAATAAAACCAGTGCAATTCACTATGCTGATTCTGATAGATATGCATACTGAAGTTCCGCTCTTTAGGCTGTGGTGGTAAACTTGAGCCGAACTCTGATAAAGCTCATTTCATTCCAGAAAAACACTGTTCCTGTATGTTCACTATGAAAGTCTAATGTTTGAGAATGCTCTGTATTGTGCTGTTGCTGTCTTTGTGTGACTGTTGTAAATATGTCAAATATGGTGTATTTTCTGTGTATGATTTTGTGTATACATGTGTAAATACATTTATCTCCCTTGTACAATCGGTCCTATTTGTCAAAGTGTTCTGGTGATGTTGCATAAGTCCACATGTCACATCTGTGATGTTTGATATTTCATTTTTATGTGTGGCAAGAGGTTTTCTAAAGTGAAATAAAAGATGATGCAGATAATGAAAGGTGGCTGGATTATTAGAGATCAGAGAGAGAGATTATTAGAGATAACAGAGTAGCTCAAATAGGGTTAGGTGGGTTAGATAAGTGATATTGTAGCATAAAACTCTGTGTTGTTAATCAGTTAGCCATCCTTAGATGTTTGAATAGAAGTTTTTTTTTTCCTTCCAGTGATCCCCCACGGTTAACAGGTGATTTTAAAAATGTGCGCTGCCTTTTGTTGGCATTCTGTGAACGTACCCTCTTGAAAGCATCAAAACTACCTAGAAATGTCCATCCAAACCTCTCAGCAGCTTTATGTGGTATAACCCAAGTCTTCTTTATCATGTTGAATGCTCAGTACTTCCAAAACATGTCTGGCTAGAAACCCTCTAAATCCAACAAAAATATAATATCGCAGTAAAATTTACACAGAAGATTAGCCACTATAGACTAGAACCCTATTATTTGTATTTTTTCAAGCAGTGGTGTTATGTTATAGCACTATTCCAGTCCCAAAAGGCTGTTAGACTCTTAATTTATTGGCAAAACAATCTCAACACGAGGTCCATTTGTAAGCGTTCTGTGGCTCTGGATTATATTACATCATCTTTTTAAAGTGGCCTTTTAAAAAGATTGTTATACCAAATGCCATTTATAAGGTTAAACATGAACTTTCAATTATTTACTCAAATATTTTTTACAGCAAAAACATTTATTATATTTAACATTTCAAAAATAGTAACAGAGCAAAACAACAAAAGATCAGGTTCTGTATATGATGCTTTTAGGAATATTTTTTGATTTTTCATGTGTGACATTACCATGATGTTTACTAAACTGTCAATGAGATTTGTAAAAAATTTAGAACAACAAAGCTAGTCAAACTTTGAACAAATTTTCTTACGAGGAAAACATGCAAACAGCATTTTCCTATTTGTTCTGGAGACATGAGAAAAAAAAGTACGTCATGTGCATACTGTCATACTGCAGCTGTTTTAATAAGAAAATAACAATTTGAATAAAATAAGTATAAGTAACAACACCAACAATATGTTCAACAGATATTAAAAGAACAATGAAAAAAGACGTAAAATCTGTCATTTAGGAACATTAAATCCACCAGTGTTACAATGAAAAAAAAAAACTCAAGTATTTCCCTTCAGTTGTACCCTGAGTTGTTCGTTACATGGTAAGAGAGACAAATACAGCAGCAAAAAATGAGCTTTTGAATATGGTCAGATTTTTCCCAGTAACCTGTTGATGTTTTCAATATTAACATCAACAGTGACATGAGAGGAGATCATGGGGAAGCTAATTCTAACCGCAGTGGAATGTGTGGGTTACAAAATCAAAAGTTCATTCAAAAGAAAGTGCAAGAGGCCTTCAGATTTTAGGTTTACTCCGTTTCTTGCATTTTCCAGTTTAGTTCTTCAGTTTTGTGACCAGAAACGATTTTGTTCAAATTTCCCCGCCAACAAGTGACATATATGAGAATGATGAGTAATATCTGCTTTGCATTATATTTAAGTATTAAAGTTAAAAATTAGGTTGTACATATGTTGTTGGTATTTTCACTTGCATTTACTTTTTCAGAATAAAAAAAACACCATTCTGGTTTCAAGCTTCAAGTCTGTTGAATCTGTAAACACGCCCACCAGTGACATCACAGCGTACCTTGACACCCTGAAGGACACTTTTACATCACTTTAGAGAACTTTAAATGGAAAGTGCCTGTCAGTACACGATGTGAGTTCCTATACAATGTGAATCACACATGCGCGAAGAGGTCCGCCATCTTGGACAGCTACACATGGCTACACCACTTGGAAAAAATCACATGTAGTTACTTAATGCTAATGTCAAATGTTCCCGATAAATTTCTACTTTTCCCAACTTTATATTTAGGTTAGGATTACTTGTTGAATAAGCTGCAAAGGCATGGTTTATTGTAAACTGGATGTTAACTGTCACTGAGTAATTTATTTGCCAGTTACGTGAGCTGGAGTACGGTTAGTGACTAACGTTATGCTAACGTCTTTGCTCAGCGCCAGCAAACTAGCCACCACAAGTTGAAATTATGAAGCAGGCTGTCACGAGCACCAGAGCTAGCTAGCATTAGCCACACTGCAGTTATGATTTAGTTTCAAAACATTAAATGTGATTTAGACTGTCAAACTCAGATCGAGATATGAAACTCAGATCGTGACATATGTGTTGTACAAGTGGTGTAGCCGTAGCGAGCTGTCCAAGTGTGGTAGTTAGTTTGCTAGTGCTGAGCAAAGACGTTAGCATAACGTTAGCCACTAACAGTACTCCAGCTAACGGAACTGGCAGTTACTCAGCGACAGTTAACGTCCAGTTTACAACAAACCATGCCTTTGCAGCTTATTCAACATGTATTCCTAACCTAAATATAATGTTGGAAAAAAGTAGAAAATTTATCTATAACATTTAAAATTAGTATTAAGTAAATACAAATGATTTGTCCAAGTGGTGTAGCCGTAGGTAGCTGTCCAAGATGGCAGACCTCTTCGCGCATGCGCGACTTACATCGTGTCCTGACAGTGCCACTCTTCAGTTAGGGTTGATGGTACATGTAGTCAAATGAATTAAACTCATCAGTGTGTACCAGAATGCATTGCATATGAGCTTGGGTAGCCAGAGGCCTGGCTGAAAAGCTGAAATAGCATGCAGTTCTTCCTTAAAACCAGTGATATCACTGGTGTCAGAGGAAGCAGAGCTTCTTCTGCATGAGAATTCAGCTTTCTCTGTCAACAAAGTACCTAATGAGGAATTTTTTGCCTCAGTTAGCTACATTTACCATCAACACTGCTTGGAGATCCACCTAAAATGTGGTATTTTTTTCCTTAAACCACTGCAAAAACAAGTTGTTGTTGTCAATTAAAAAACAGCAGTCATTAATTTCTTTACCTGACATCAGTTGATCTTAAAACAGATGATGAAGCTGATCATTTCCAATTATATTAACTTAGACTGCTGTCAAAATAATGAATTCCATGTTTGCCATTTATAAATTGTACACCAAATAAGAGAAACTAGAACAACCAAAAACCCTACATAAATTACTTGGAATCAATAACTATTGATAGAAAACGGCTTATGTGGTGTTTTAAGCAAGGCACTTAACAGCAAGCTGTCTGAACTTGTTGGATGTAAATAAACCATCAAAACTGACAAAAATCAGGAGGAAACAGGTGGAAACATGTCTGTTTAGTTTAGATTTGAGATGATGAGTTTACAGGAGGTAACTTTTATCAGTGGTTTCTTTCTCTAACTAAAATATCAGGTTATGTATTCATGAAAGAGCCTTTGTTGAGAGCAAGCCACAAAACCTGCAAATTACTTAGTTGCTCATATTTAAATTTAGGCGGATCATTTTATATTTATTTCTTTATTTTTTAATTATCTCTGGCTTTAGGGAACCTGAAACAGGAATAAAATTAGCTGAGAACAGCCGATGTATTCAGTTAACTGTACGTGTTGATGAAGTATTACGGCTATCATTTGTAAAAAGACTTTGCAGGTTTGTGTTTTTTGCAGTTAAACACTAAGTGTGATAGTGTGGTCCTTCTTTTGCAGCAATGTTGAGCTCCTGCTATAGGTCATCCGTCACAGTTTGGTTTTCCTCCTTCTGGTCTTGTGGTGAGTATAGTGCATTGAACTTGACCTTACTTTTATTTATCATGTTCTTGGTACGGGAAGTGATTGTATTGATGCAGTGAAATCTGACCAGTCCTGCCTGGCCTCCGGAAACCAGCCAGGTATGACAGCACATGTTCGGGTTGAAACGTACCTAAGGAGAGGAAAGAGGTGATGCAAATTCAGGTATCAGGAAACAAAAAGGTGGATCAGTAAGTCAGTTAATTTTTAAACATTTTTCTTAGCAGTTTCTGTCCACTCCTTCCTCCTCTGTGAATGACTCAGCTGTGGCTCTCAGCGACTCAATACCAGTGCTGCCTCCTCCTTCCTTTTTTTACTGACACTCAACCGACACCTTCTGGTGTGCCTCTTCTTTTAATTTTTTCTCTTCCTCCTCTCGAGTCAAGTCTTTTCCTCTTTCTAATCTATTTATAGCCTTCAGACAAAAAGCCAGTCAGAGACCCTGTGGCGTTTTGTTTTTGAGATTGTCCTGTGAAGTGCCCGTCCATCATCTCATTCCAGAGGGCATGGCGACACCCTCCACTCTGACCCTCTTAAAATTAAACACATCAAATCCTCAAATGGCTGCTTTCCATCTCCCCCTCCCTCCTGCCACTGAGGGTGACATTTTTCTCATTTTACACATCATTACATTCAGCCTGTCTTTATGGCTGCCTATCAGAGAAAGAGAGAGAAGAGGGAGGAGGGGGAGCCTTTTCTTGCATCTCTCACTTCTGTTTCTATTCTCACCATTCTAGTTTTTATCTTTCTCCTCAATACTTCTCCACATGAGCTGTGAGTGTGTGTGTGTGTGTGTGTGTGTGTAAATACCTTGTGTAGTGAAGCCAGTGGCAGATCATCCATGTTGATCTTTGCCTTCAGCTCTGTGTCTTTCATGCGTTTCCACACAGCTCGCTTCTCACTATTGGCAAAGGATCCCTGGAAGTTGGAGGAAATTATTTTTACATTTTTGGTACGCAGCATACAGGAAGTGAGAGTTTAAAAAATAAAACAAGATAACAAAAAATTTTAATTATTATTCAACAATGGTGGATTAATAAAACAGTACTACGATGCGTCTTCTTTAATTATTTTTAAAAACTTTTTATAACCTAAAGTTTTTCTTTTTCATTTCTTTGATTTTAACTTAATTTTGTTGTCCTGTGTGTTATTGTTGGTTTTTGACTCTACCCACCATATAATTGTCTGTATGGTGGAGGTAGTATTTCTTCACAGCTTCTTTGTATGTTTGGAACTGCAGAGGAGGGCTTTTCTCCCTTCTACCAGGTCCTCCATCTCTTCTGTCTTCTTCATTGTTCTCTTTCCCTCCCTCAGACCCAACACCCAGCGCTTCTGTTTCTCCTCCCTCCTGCTCTTCAACAGCATCTCTCTCCTCTTCCTCTCCTGTCATCTCTTGATTTTCTTCCGTATTTGTATCATGAGGATCCAGAGACGTGAGGTAGACTGGCTGAAGGCACAGAGTGAGGGAAACATGGTAATGTAAGAGATTATATAGTATTAGGTTCTACCATTGCAACTAAAAAGTCTCCGTCCAATCTATTTAAAACTGGGGTAGGCAGTTTATTTATGGTGTCACTGGGCAAAAATTTCCTAATAACCTTTCAGCATATTGTAATTATGCACCTCTCCTTGGCTCTGTATGTAATCGAGCTGAGACAGACCACGTTACTCCACTGCAACTTCCTCTGCAACCATTTTGTCTCGTCATCAATCTTTGGTGCAAACTGGCCTTAAAGTCCCCATGAAATGAAAATCGACTTTTAAGTTTTTTAATCACATATGTGTTGCTCTTATCCTTGCTGAAATGACAATATATGGCCCAACAATGACCAAAAATAGTTTTGCAGTTTTGATTAATTTTATTTGAAAGTTAAGCATTTCCTGGAAAATGGTTTAAAAGTACTGATGACTCATCCGGCACTCGGGGGCATATATTAATTTTGCGCCCAATAAAATTCTTTCTCAAATGCCTACTCCAGCTTTAAGTTGTAAATTTTGTGTTTTGGCAGTAATATAAAGTACAATTTTCAAAGGATAAGTTCAGTATTTTTGACATTAGACTGTATATGTGGGGTGTTTCACATGGACGTAGAATATACAGACAATAATTTGTCTTAGTGGGCCAGTGTTGAGCTCCCTATAATTTTCCTGTGAGTTCTCGCTGCACTAAAATAGATGTACATGGGTTATTGTAAATGTGTTGAAAGACAACGATAAATGTATTTTTCCGAGACGGGGAAGCTCACGTCATCTTTCAGTATGCTTTACTCTCTCTGGACATAAGCATTATCACCGTGAATAGAAGTGGGACAGCGGGAGCTTCCTGCCTCTCACTGCCGAGAAAGGATGTTATCCCCTCGGCATGACCTGGCACAAAGGACAGACAGATACGTGGAGTCTACTTTTCCACAAGCAGTACAGTTCACTGGACAGCATACTAGGAGACCTAGGAATACACCATGAGCTTCCCTATCTAAGAAAAATATGTTTATTATTGTTTTTCTAATGCATTTACTATTTGCCAACGTACGTCCACTGTAGTGCAGCGAGAGCTTGCAGGTAAATTGTAAAAAGCTCAATACTGGACTGATTGGTGAAATCATTGTCTGTATGTTCCAGGTCTACGGGGAACATCAGCAAATAGGATATAATGTCTAAATATTGAACTTATCCTTCAAGGGACTGATAGTGATTACAACAATGCTTAAGAAAGGAAGAGAAAAAAGCAGCACAGGAAGGAGAGGAAAATAAACAAATAGAAGAATAAACTCACAAAACGTCTGTCTATCGCGCGTTTAAAGTATTGAGGATTGTGGCATATCTGAGGTAAGAAGGCCAAGATCACCTCACCGAGGCTGTCTGATGTCACCACACTGTTCAACCAGTCAGTGTACGATATTGACTGCAATGAAACAGAAAGAAACAAATTAGCTGCCCCAAATACTCACAAGAGCATCCAAAACATATTAGTCAACTGCTAAAAATAGCCCCCCCAAAAAATGCATTGTTTAATTTTTTTGTGTTCTGCTAACAGGTACATCAATAAACTACTTTAAGTTAGAAAGTAATCATTCTGAAAGCTTCATGACTGGCACACAAGTCCAAAAACCAAACATAGCTTGTGCCCCAGAGCAAATGGATGCCAGTGACTGAAGGAAGTAAGATTCAAACACAGCCACACTCACCCACACAGTGCCAGTCCGAGGAACTGCAAAGTACGTTTGCAAGTGATGGTCAAAGAAATGAACTCCATGCGAACTAGCCCTACACAAAACAAGAAAATCAGCAGAATTAAAATTAACAGACCAGCCCTCCCCTCTCATGAGAGAACATGAGACTGGTCCAAAAAAGGTTCCATGCTCCCAACCGGCTTTTCACAGATGGGTGCATCCCTTGGGACAAAATGGCTGCCCTGAGGGAAATGCCAGCAGTTGCCGGTTCATCTGTCTGTACTGTTAAAAAAAAAAAAAAAAAAAAAGTCTCGTGCTCAATCCTCTTCTGAATTAAAAAGCCGTTAAGTGGCAGGGAGAATAAATGGAATCGAAAAAGAGTATTTTTTTTCTCTTTAAAAGAATGTTTTACCATGCAGCATGTTTGTGCTGTCTTGCAGCCTAGAGCAAAAATGCTGCTTAATTAAAGAAAGACGACATGATTTTGAAAATGCCAACACTACATGAAACATACCGATATAGGTAACTAATACTCTACTGTATAGGTTGGTAGTTTCTTAGGATGCAATTGTTGATGTATTGGACTAAATTACCAGTGTAAATTTAAAAAATCTTAACAAAATTTAACAAAATTACTTTTAGCATAGGCCTAATTAAACCGCCCAAAACTCTACAGTTGGTTGCAGACATACTTTAAAGCTGTGCAAACTGCAAATTCACATCACAGATGTTATGTAAAAATGAAAAACAGAAAAGCTGTCTCACGCTGAATAGGCGGTGTCCTGCGCCAACAGGATGCCAGTTGCATTCAATGGCCAATAGATTTCATTGGTCAGATGGCGTTTGAAAACAGTGATGGGATCATAGAACCTCCTTAGATCCCATATCTTCACATAGCGGTCTTCTCCGGCTGTCACCAACAGGTGTCTGACAGAAACAGAGAGAGAGAGAGGTTTATTTTTAATTTTATTGCTCAGAAGAAAAATAATGACATATAGTTCACTAACAAGAAACACACTTCATGTATTAATGATTTGAAAGTTAAAAAAACAACATTATTTCAGACAGAAATGTACAGGAGAGGCCAAAAACCCCCACAGGTCTAATGTGATACATTTCACACAGGGCCAAACAACTACAAACTTACTATTTAGGTAAACAGGAAACATAATGACAAAGGTGTAAAGAGAAAATAAAGAAAAGAAAATTAAAATAAAACAAAAAGAGGAATGAGAGATCG
>JAQFJA010000010.1:22402552-22415519 GCA_029874485.1 Naso brachycentron | reverse complement strand
TTAATTGGTTGAGAAAATTCTCCTACTTACCCCTAAATGATTTAAAAACCCAGTCACAAAGCTGACAACGAGCTGTTGCACTGAGGTCATGAAAGCTTTTGAAGATCCATGGTTTAAATGTTTTGGGTCTTTACTTGTTTTTGTTTTTATTTCAAAAAATAAAATAAAATAAAATAACACTTTAATTTCTTATTTGTCATTGTCTGTCACTTGTAATGCACTTTTAAATTTTTCTTTATGTCTCACTTTTAATGTATTTTTATGCCCCTGGGAAGCATGTTTGTGTCTGAACATGGCTATAAAAATAAACTTGCCTTGGGTTTAAAACTTAAAACCAACCCATTTAAAATTTCATATTAAAAAGCTGGAGCCTGTTTGATTCATTTGGTTTATCAGTAGAATAATCGACCATCATCTCCTGCCTCTGTTGATTTGATACAAAATCATCCTGTTAATATCTGTCTTATCTCACTGTCTTCACAGGCCAGAGATACTTCCAGTGCATTTACGTCCCTGGTAAAAATGCACAGTACCCCCTGCGACCTTTCACCCCCGCCATGTCGCCCACCATGATGTCCCCTGCACTCAGGTCCATGTTGGAGCAGCAGAGAGCAGCGAGGATGTCGGGACAATAAAATAAACCTGAACTTTCAACTCATTATAAGACGGCACTACATCACCCAGTCCAGAAGGGAGAGATGTTTGAAATCTGTGAAATCCTTGAACTTTTAGGAAAACCACAGAAAAAACAGATAAGAGGGGACAGAATTATGTTGTCTTTAATTTATTTTATCTTTTATTACATCATGGTTGAGCTCCTGGGGTTTCTGTTGATATTTTTCTTCTCAGCTGCCGCTTCATTAGTTGTCATGGCAATGTCTTGCGTATAACATGAAATCACCAGTATCCAAACAGAACAGAATTTTTGTGAATATTCTTAAATCAGCATCTTGTATATAATGCTTATATTTGTAATTTAGGCTCGAATACACATTACACAGTTTTGTCATGTTGCCTCACAGTTTAAGTCTGCAGTCCAGTTTAATATGAACTTTTTGTTAAATTTAACAGTTATACGTTAAAGGGGTAATCTTGAAGATTTGCATTGCATTGTTTTTTTATGGCACCTTTAGCAATAAGATGAAATTCCAGCCGTGCTTTGAACATCATGTCAAAAACAAACAGTATTGGCTGTATCGCCTGTTTCCCTTCTTCAAGATACTAAGATTTTTTTTTTCTAATGAACTATACTTGTACTTGAACTGATGTTGCCTGGATACTGTATTTTCTCAGTGCGTTAATTCGCCATTGTAACTCACAGGAAATGAAAAGTACCTTTGCCAGTCAAACACAACCAACAGCGAGCCTGTGGTGTTAGCTCCAGCCACCCTCTGGGCAGACCGACCTCTGCTGACCGACATAAAAGGTGTCACTAAGTGTGAGCTGCTACTAAATTAGCAAGGGAATTTTGCCACAGACACCCAGATCGTAGAACGTGGCAATGCTGCAAATACAAGTACTGTCATTAGTGGGTCATAGGCTCAGTCATCATTGTTTTACCTCACTCTGTGATAGTGACTTCTCAGACAATAACTAGTCTCTATAAACAGACTCTACATTTACTGGATGTAGAGTCTGAAGGCAAGGTAGGGAGATCTTGGTACCGGAAAAGTCCCTGGTTTCCAGTTGTAGTCTTTTGTAGTCTTTTGTTAACTGTTGACGTGTAAACTGGCTACTTGTGAAAAGATCCACTGGTAGATGTGGTCTCTCAACTCCAACTCCATTCTCGCGTCGGACTGTAAACAGTTGGACTGTAAACAGCAAGCAGCATGCAGAGAAGGAAGTCGGAAACAGAAATTCGCCTCCACCAACAGAAGCACATAATAATGGGGCTTGCCCCCAGAGTCTGTATCGCTGTCTACTGGAAGTCAGACGGCGAATGCAGCTGATGGGTTCTGAGATGGAACAATAACTAAATTACAGTCTTCGAGATTACCTCTTTAAGGCACCTGCACTGACAGGACAGTTACGTGTGTTATTATTTTTTTAGTTGTTAAAAGATTTTTCTAAGCCTCACATCAGATGTGGGAAAGAAAAATGGTGAAAGAAGTAAACCAAATAAAATGTTAATGGAGGATAAATGAGGAAATTAAGGAATGAGAATCAATAAACTTGAATATGGTTTGAATGGGATTAAATATGACTTGAACGGGCATGTTGCATATGAGATTTGAGTTATTATAGACTTGCATTCAAACTCTAAGTTGTAACTTGAGAAAGTAAAATGACAAGTGTTTGTCTCGTATTGTCCTCTATTTTTAATCATATTTTCAAGTACAAGGCCAGTTGTGTTTTGCTGCTTTAGTACATCTGCAACTTTTTATCATGCAAATATTCGAGGGATTGAATCCCAGGAGCTCCCACTGTTGATCCAAGCAGCCTTGCTGTCTCTGATCAGGACTGTGAACGTCCATTAGTCTCATTGACACATTTAATGTTGTTAAGAGGTGAATAATGATGAGAACTTTTCTTTAAATGACCCAACATCAGGCTGGAGGATAATTCACTTCACACACTTAATTTCAATTAAAAGCCACAGTTTCTTATTTTAAAGGTGTACTTTGACATATTAAATGTTATTGTTGGATGTTCTTCATTTCCAGACAATAACACAGTTTGCTTTAATTAGAAGAAGATGCTAATTTAAAAGAGTCCTTAGTGTCAAAAAGGGATAAATAAGGGCTTGAAGTTAAAGTTTACAGTTTATGTTCCCCTCGTCTAAGACTAATAATCTTTACATAGAACGCTAAACCTGAAAGTCGTTTCTGGAAGCTCAGTTCTTATTAATGAAGGCTGCATGTTTGATCATGCAGGATGCTAAACGTCTTATTTTGAAATTCAGCATGTTCAGAGACAGGAAGTCTGTGCAGGATGACTCTGATGTGACCAACTAATGAGACGCTGTGATGTCTGCTGCAGTGGATAAATGCCATTTTTCATCATGTTAATCATCAGCATGTATGAAGTTGATACATTGTCATATTTTTAGTGACCTCACTTGCTCCGACCAGCAAGGCCTGATGCCTTGTTGCTGTTGTTGCGGAGCGTTATCGGCGATTTACTGTTGTCTTACTGGATGAAAACCTTGACTGAAGAGAAACAAATGTTTTTTGTTTTTTGTTTTTTTTTTTCCACTTAATGCTTAATCCTGCATAATGTTCTCCCGAAGCTAACACTTTATTTACACTTAAGGGTCCTACGTAGTTGATAATCCATGAGGTGTCCTGATGTTAATTCCTCTTTGTTTTTAAGGTTCATTTTCTCCAGTGAGTTACATGGTATACACCATAAAGCACACATACTGCTGCAATGGTTTCTGACTGTTCAAATGCCTTGAAAACTGTCTTGCACCTCGTTTCCACGAAACTGTGTATTTGAGTCAACCAGATGTCAGTTTATAATGAGTTAAAATACTAAATGTAGCCCAGTGAAGTAGTAGGAAGTTGCTCACCCTTTGCACACTGAACACATTAGCTTGATTTTGATTTTTGAGCTTTGATTTGGCTTGATTTTTCCTCAGTTCTGAGTAATGGAGGTGTGAAGAGTCTCTATGTTTCAAGGCCAAATTAGATCTGACAGCCATTTACAGGCGCAGTCTACCTGGTGTTGACATTTCAGTCAGGTGTAAAACTTTTGTTTAAAGGTGAATAAATAAATCCTATTCCTGTGAGGAGACGCAGCTGTAGGTTGCAGCTCTCCGCTGTCTAGAGGCGCTGAAGGACTGATATTAACAGACAGTAATTACACCAAACAGCTGGAGCTGTGAACTGTAATTATGCTTTTAAATTTTGCCTAATTGAATCAAGTCCAATCTCACTAGGGTGTAAATGACACATTCACAGCCTTTAGAAATATTATATGTGATATGTGATCATTAGGTTTACTCTTGAGCGCATGCATAATTATATGTTCTGAACATCGATGCAAGTATGTGAAGCCAATAGAGCGAATCATTTAAGTCTGCATGTTGTCACTGTACTGCAGCAGTTTTGAAAGGTGTTCGCACTAGATGCCACAATGTATGTTAGTTTTCAGAAGTTAAAGTTTCGTTGAACCACAGTAACACAGAGAACTTGTTATGTTTGGTGATCTGTGCCTTCACTGCAGAGACATTTCTGCAGAAAACTGGGTTTTCCATATTTGTTGGTCAGTGACTTACTGTCAGTATTTTTTTTGTAAATTTAATGTATTTTATTTAGGCTACAATTTAAACAACATCTAATGCTGTAAAAATCCATAATTTGATCTGATTCAAGGACTCTCCACTTTACCAAACTGACCACTTGCTTTTAAAGGTTTCCTTTGGAGCTTTTGACCACTAGGGGCGCTGAAGAGCAATTTTTTGAGGAGGTGGTCCTTGACGATAACAGACAGCACAAAACAAGTTTAGCCTAACATGTATTGCTAGCTTACAAGTTGAGCAATCAAAGCTAAAGAATTTTGGTAAAATCTTCTTGAAAAGATGAAATATTTTTTTAAAAACAGGAACTGATTTGAAATCATACAGTTACAGTTTCCCTAAATTCCCGTTATTAACAGTGGGTGGCGGTAAAGTGAGTCAAAATGTAGAAATGCTGATTCAGGGGATTTAAAACCAGATTTACTGTGTGAACCCTGAGGAAAACTGCGCTGAATACCTGCTGCAGGGGCTCCCTAGTAAATGTTTTAAAAATACTTCTGATGGACTATGAACAGGATTCAAAAGACTTTCAGAGACCGCCACTTTGCTGCTGTTTACTTGCCAAACAGTGTGATCATCCTGGGCTTGTTTTTGTGAATGAAATCTACAGTATTAGTCTGAAAGTTTAGATGTAAAGATGCAAGGTCAGCGGTAAATGTGATGATTGTGTTGTAATTTAAGCAATATGAGTGCATGAATTGCTGTATTAATTTTGTTTTTGAATCAATTTTATCCACTGAACAAATGTTGTTTTAGAGAGTTTCTGGGAGGATTTCTGATGTAATTTGCATGACAGTTTCATTTAAATACAGTAATCCCTTTTTCTCGTTATTTAATTTCACACAGACATAAAATACAAATACACATTAAAGTGATTTTGTCATGAGATTCGATATGTGACGTAAAGTCTAGCTTTCTGTGTGTTCAACAAATATTAAAATTGACTCACATGCTTCTGTACCCATTCACTTGAATTACGCTTGAAAATATCGTAAAATAAAAAAATTATTACAATTCAATGAGCCTATTCAATACCAGGTGTTTATTATATAATTTTTTTTTTTCCTTGGAATGGTCATGTTTTTTTTTCCACCCCAAAAGTGTTTGTATTAGCTAGTGCAAATGGATCTACAAAGATTGAAAGACCGGATCTTTTTTTTATCCTTTTTCTTTTCTTTTTTTTTTTTTAATGACAATTATACAAATAGTAAGCACTGAAATAACAAACAGAAACAGCCCACTTGACCCACAGGTTATTTAATGTATAAATATCAAGGTGTGTTTGAAATTTTCAATTTTAAGCACATTATATTTCAGCTTGTAGCTTTTCAATTCAAGTGAATGGGGAGGAAAATTTCAAACACCTCCCCTTCGTCACAGAGGCATGTAACCTTGGTGAGTCAATTTTAATATTTGTTGAACACACTGAGAACTAGACTTTACGCCATACATTGAATCTTGTGACAAAATCGCTTTAAGCAGCAGTCAGTCAGATGTGTAAAAAGGCTGTAGATACTAGTTTAAGGTCTCACAGTTTATTCACTGGTTTACTCCAAAATAAATCAGTTTGTTTTAATTACAGGATTTTTTTAAATTGTTGTTATTGTTCAGTGTTAGGCTGTAATGTTATAACTTAAAACATGTCTATATATAAAATAGAACATGTCTGTTGCATGTATAAAGCAGAGGTGTATGATGTGATCACATTATAAGCAGCCTGACTCAATCACAGTTTTAATATTTTAAGAGACAATTTAATGATGAAAGTGACAGTTCAGGCTGCTAAAATGGCACTTAATGACTAGTGAGAATGTCTACTGTGGAAAAATGTAGAACACAATCACCAAATGCATTTTGTGAGACATGATTTCATTAAAAACCTGCAGAAATTTGTGAGGCCACTATTTTGTCTTTCTTGATATTTTTTAAAAAGCTGGAATTATTCACAAAAAAATTGTCATGTCATCATATTTAGACCTTTACTAAGCTAATGTCAGAACAATAGGGAGATAAAATGTTCATGGTAAGTGTATCTAGAA
Source organism: Naso brachycentron (assembly GCA_029874485.1). Taxonomy (NCBI): domain Eukaryota; kingdom Metazoa; phylum Chordata; class Actinopteri; order Acanthuriformes; family Acanthuridae; genus Naso; species Naso brachycentron. The sequence goes on along the minus strand of JAQFJA010000010.1, from coordinate 22,409,240 downwards.
GCTTTTTCTACCATGTTTTAGTCTGATTTCTCTACAATAACTTAAAAAAGAGCACATATCAAAAACTAAACCCTGGGCTGAAGCCTGAGGCAGGATTCTAAATCATCTCTGATTTTCAAAGCGGACATTTGGTTCATCCACTTAACCTTCAGCCGTCCAACTCTTCAAACCTGCAGGTTTCAGATGTGAACCTTAAAGGACTATACTAGTCTATTTTTGACTTCTCATCATTAGTAGAGTTTGCCCCTGTCTTCTACAAATGTTGTTAAATTTCACCATGTGTATACTCAAGTAGATCTCAGACTGCATTTTTATACCCCATTCACTGCCACTCATGTTGAAACAGGGTATAGAAACACTATAGACACATGAAAGTTGCTAGGTATAGGTAATTCACCTTTCTAAAGAGAACGTCTGTGTTTATTTGTTCAAAAATTGCGAAGTAAGAGAGAGGGAAGCTGTTGAAATGAGAATTATTACGCCTGGAAAAATAGTTCCTTATAAGTGCTGCCTTCCTAGTTCGAGTAATAGTGTGGAGAAGAATTTTGACACAGATGTTCTTTTTAACTAATGTTGTCACACATTTTCAGGTACTTTCTGTAACGCGTATTGAATATGGACAAAATGTAAACAAACATGATATCTCATGGATAAAGCTATTTTGGAAAAAATGGACGAGGTTTATGTAACCCATGTGGCCAATGTTGACAAAGGACAATAACATGTAGAAACGCTGGTGTGGTCTTGTAAGGTCCAAGTTTTGTCTGTTGCTTCATTTTTGTGTGATGGCGAGATTTTTCAGTTCTGTAAAATTGAAGTTTGGAGTTAAAAGAGTCAGTCTTTTAGATGCCATTGGCAGCAATTAATCCGTTTTTTGGCCAGTATTTTGTGTAGATTGCTTATTTATAAGCCCATTATATTGATCATGTGTCACGCTTTTCTTGAACCCTGACAGCATTTGTTTGGATGCAAACGGCATCAAACTGGTCCATCATTGATCTTCCATTTGATTTAAAGAGAAACAAAACATGACAAAATCTGACAGCAAAGACATTTTTTTACCGCACTGTATCTCCTCTGATTCCTTCATGTCCTCTTAACTGTCCTGTTCATTGCCTAATATGAACATTTCTCATCTCTGAAGACTTTATCTGACAGTGATGAACCTGCACGGGGAAGCACAACATGTCATATCTAGTTTATTTGTGTGTGGTGGCTTTACTGTTTTCCAATCATAGTTACAGATCAGTTCTGGTCATTTTAATTTTAATTAGAGAGCAATAGAGCCAAACAGATGTACAGCAAGTTACGTTATATGTATGTCAGTATTAGTGTTTCAACTGAGATTTCTTTCTTTCTTTCTAAAACAGATACCAGTTCTTTACAGTTTTTTTTAATACATAAAAATGTGTGGTTTTTGTTATCTGCAGTAGCTTAAAGAGATTGTAGATAAACTCAGTATTTATAAACTTTTTGTTTTTGTATAAAACTTCCTAAAGTTTTAACCAAAATCAGTTTGTTTTTTTTTAACAGAGCTTCAGCAGGTTCAGTATTTTTACTTGATGTTTTATTGTAATTTATGTCTTTAATGTTTTGATGGTCACTGGCTACTATTTGCTATTTAATTTTCTATATTTTTATATTTTCTACTGCTCGCCAAAGTGGGGTCTAACCACGTAAAACTCCTGTGAGTCCTTGCATGAAAAACTTCCTGATGTTATTTTTGTGTTATATGCTCGAGTTCTCATTTCTTAATTAAAATGTCTCTAAAATGGATAAATAATTTTAAGTGCAATTGCTCCTCACTCTGTGGCCAAGCCTGTGCTTAATTTTTAGTTTTAGTTTTTTGCTGCACCACACAGATTGAAATACTCCCAGCTGATGGAGTTACCCATAAAGCCCTGCAATAAAAGGCACCATCAAGTGTTATGGCAACACGGGGCCTGAGAGCGTCCTCGCTGTGATTACAGGCATGAGAGTGTCGGCTGCACACGAGCATCATTAATCACAGCGATGAACGTCCTCGATGCTGTTTGAGCTTTTAGACGAGAGGAGCCAACATGAGCTCCGTGTCTCCCTTCAATTCCAACACACGAGAGGAAAACGACTGATGTCTGAAGGTGTGACACAATCGTGTGTGTGCTGAATGCTCGTAAACCTGCTGAACTGTCCCGCCGTCTGTGCTTTGTAACATTTGACGCCACATTAAGTCCAATCTGAAAAAACAGTGTGAAGTCATGCTTGTTGTTTCTGTATAGGGATTTGTACAGTGATTTTGTTTCTTCTGGGGGGAAATGTTGTGGATGAGGGACGAATAAAGCAAAAGCTTATTGTATTTTTTGGTTGTTTTACTATTAAAGAACAATGAACAAGCCAAGTATGAGTTTTATTTCAGACATTTTATTAAAGACATGACTTTTGCAGTGGCGGAGGAAGTTTTCTTATCCTTTACTGAATAAAAGTAGAAATATCATGTTCTAAAAAACTCCATTACAGGTATAAGTCATGAATTTAAACTGTTCCTTCAGTTAAAATATTTTAATAATTACAATATTTGTCCAAGATTATTAGATTTTTAATATCCATATTAGTTTTTTTAATCACTATCGCATTAGAAATCCAGGGTGTTTCCACAGTGAACCCTCTAACCACAAATACGGATAAAACAGAAATACATTGACAGTGGCACCTCCCCCAACCTCCCAATTTCATCAATCCAGACAACTACAGCAAAAACACAAATAGTTTTACAAAAAATAATGAATCTAAACAAACAACGTGAAGTTTAAATGCTCAGTGGCAATGAAATGTAAGACAATAAATCACACTAATGTATTACAAAGCTTGAAAGCAAAAAAAGCAATTAATTCAGGTAGTAACTCCAAAAATATACCACATCCTTCAAAAATGAAAGAAGTTAATTATCTCTAACAATTTGTCCAATGAGTTTCTTTCATAATTAATTTGATACACACAGATGTAATGGGACCAGTATGTGGGATTAGCGGCACCTAGTGGTGAGTTTGCAAATTGTATCAGAATTCTAAGCAAGAGTCTGCAGAGGCCACAAAACTAAAAAAAAAACAACAAAACTTGGTAGAGGCCCCTCCAGAGCCAGACGGCTGTCTCCCCAGTCAGAGGCGAGCCGGTTTGAGCTGCTTGACAAGTAGAGTTGCAGTTCACTCTTATACCTGAGAGGCAATCAAAGCACATTTTAGGTTTTGCACAATTTGGTAAATATTTTGCTCATTTGTCATTTATTTCTATTTCAGTGAGTCATTTTTTTGTCAAGTAAGCTGGGCTTATTTATTTAAATTTTGCTGACACTTTATACTGTGATTGTAAAGTGTCTTCATTTGTACTTAGTCTACTTTCAGGAGGTACAATTTCATAAAAGAACAAAAGATGGAAGCGTTACATTACATTTGTATATTGCTGCTCTGTGTTGTGATTGGTGGGTTTATTTATCTCAAAATAAAACTTTTAAACACTGTAATGTTAGTAATTAAAGAAGACATGGGAAATGGAGACAAAAAGAGTAAATTAATGCTATTTGGATGCCCATGGGTGTGCTGTATGTGCACGCCAGTTCGTGCTTAAAGCCACGAGGCTTGGGCGATATCACCAAATGTGACATGCCACCCCTGCAGAAGTCAGTGTCCCACTTGGTTCACGCCAGTCAAAAAAGTCTGGACATGCTGCTGTCTGGGCTCCTGTAGAAACACGGTGGACTCCTGGAAAAAGGAAAAAGAACTTGCTCCCTTTGTAGATATAAAAGTCATAAGGTAACAAGAAACAAAAAGATTCTTGTTTTCCTCTGATTACACACTTATCAAGACATACAATGCATTTCTGCTAAGAGACTGTCCTAAATCTTTCACGCTGGATTAAAATCGATCTGCATCAGATCATATTAGAATATTATTCCTCCTCTTGGTCCAGTTAGATGTTTTTTGCATGACATCAAGCTTTTTCTTGTCACTTTATGGCCCCTCTTTTTTGTGACAACAAAATCAAATATTTTTAGCCAAATCATGATAATTTCCTTGTGCTAACCAAGTATATTTGGGGCCTTAAACCTTTAATTTCCTCTTGGTGCCCTGAGAAGGTTTGTGAGTCTGAAAATGTCATATCATGCTCTTCTTACACTCATACAGGAACCAAACATGATGGAACAGCTTAATAAAACTGTCAGGAAATGGTGAAATAAAAAAGTTTATCTTCCTCTCTGTCCTTTCTGACCTTTATAAATCCCCCGTCCACACTGTCTCGATTTGGCTCAAATTGAGCTGTAATTACATAAAAGCAATTACAGAGCTGATATTAAGGCCTCATCCACTGAGGAAGGGAGGAAAAAGTCAAGCAGCAACTTCACGAGTCTGTCTCCGCTGGTTAGAAAATCTTTGAGTCTCTTATATATATATATATATATCATCTACTGTAGCAGAAGGTTAACTTTGGCTTTCTCTGAGCGTTAACAGTAATATGTTAACACAACACGAATAGATTTTAACCTATAAGAACATAGTTAACCATTTATTTAACTGTAGCTTTGCAGAAAAACAGCTTCAGAGCAAAAGCACACAAATGTTGTCACAGTGGTCTTGGTTGTCCACACACATATGGCCACATAGGTTGTATGCGTGTGTGTGTGTGTGTGTGTGTGGTCCTCGGTCTTATGCATGCTGTCTAACTCGCTGCAATGGCGACCTTGCGTGTCTCAGTTTTGCTCTGTCGAGCAGATTTTGGCATGACTCTATTAAACCACACTGCCATCTTGTGGTGAAACACACACAGCTCACACAAATTGAACCTACATTTATTCAAGTTACTGTACTTTAGTGTAAATTAAAGCATAGTGTTAGTGCCTAGTGCTGCAGAGGGAAAAAATAAAAGATGGCAGCATTTCTTCTCTTCTTTTCAGCGGCAAAATGTCAATCATCATTAAATTCTTCATGCAAACCAAAACGCCATAGAATTGTGTTATGTGGTGATTAACTCTTGTCAGATAAAATGGTTCCACACACTGCTGAAGCATCTTGTAGTTTGTTGTAAAGATGTGGGTGGACTTAAACAAGTTTTGTCTCATCATCTGGAGGGAAACTTGGCCTGAAGGAGTTTAGGATGCTGCCTCATTTTTCCTGCTTGTTTTAATGTCCATTAATAAGTAGGTACAAATAATAGAAATTTTAAAAGTAGTGTTAGACAGAAAGAAGGAGGCCAACCTCACTTCTTACTATGATCCAAGTATATAAGCAGCTCTTTTGAGGATGAAACCACCATTTATGAATTACAAAGCTGTGCTAAAAACACAAGAATAGAATTCATTTCTGACAATCACCTGTTTATATTTCTGTATGATTAGTATTTTCCTGTTATCAAGGTGAGTCAGTGGTCAACTCAGCGCCTAAATGCAACACAGACTTGTGAATTTCTTTAGGCTGCAAGAACAAAACAGCAAAGAGGTTCAGGGATTCATCAGTGTGAGCTGCCATTGTGCTTTCCTGACAGTGTGAGTGCAAGTTAAATCAGCTGGCTTTGAGGACCTCGTTGTTTACACGCCGGGTGGAGGAGAAACAGAGGCAATTTGTTTTGAATTTCAATTTTCCATATTTTCACACACTCTCTACGCTGCATGACCATTTTATAGGGTAGGCATAGAGAAACGCACGTTCAGAAAAGATAATGTCACGTTCCGCCGTGGATGGAGGAGCTGACGGCGCACAGACAGAGCGGCAGAGACATTCAGGCCTTCAGGAGAGCGAGAGACAGCTATAAATCGATGACAGCCCAATGTAATCCATTCCCATGCATGCTCAGAGTCAGCAGCTCCATGCCGTGCGCCGGCAGGGAGGAGCGAGTGAGGGTGAGTTACTATGGTTACGGGGATGCTCTATTTCTCTGTCGCTCTGAAACTGTCTCATGATTCCTGAATAGCTTTTAAGTTAATTTGCCTTAAAAAATTAATTGCTCCTCTTTGCAGAACTGTTGTAGGCTAATATAATTTCCTATTTTCTGACTGACATTAATATCATGCAAGGTTGCCAGAAAACTCACTCACTGCTTCAGCACATCTCACATCAAATAGGAGAAAGCCTTAAAGCCACTCCTTACTGATTATGTTAGAAGTGCTTCAACATATATTACTGATAAAACTGTAAAGGCAACTCTTCGTCTGACACTTTGGCATAAATTGAGCTTTTTACCAATGGAACTATCTGATAAATAAGAGTTAGGATATTTATAGATATCTGATGCACTCTTGCAGCATAATGCATTCGTTAACTGATGGCCTGTTTAACCTGTCTGCAGCACTTAAACACCCCTAAACGATTTGTTGCAACAAAGCTTATTAAAAAGAAAAAGAGTCCAGTTTCTTTATTCTTTGGAATAAATGATTAAATAAAATTTCCCTCGTTTACTTTTCAGAGAATGTCACTGTAGGTGTAGCTACTTGCCAACCCTCCAGAGTAAGAGTCCCACTTTTGCTCTCATTAAAAATTAGCTAAAGAACAAAAGTGATAATACTGACTTGATACTCACCATTGTGCTGTTTGAAATTGTTCTCTTGGGAGAAGAAGTTCAAACTTTCAGGCTCTCACAGTCCATCAGTAATGAGATCTCTACAAGAAAAGTCCCATCAGTGTGTCTCACACACACACCCACACACACACACACACACACACAC
>JAQFJA010000010.1:22368568-22384728 GCA_029874485.1 Naso brachycentron | reverse complement strand
TGACTTGAGTTTTGTTTGAATCTCAGATTTTAGGGACATGCACAAACTTCGTCCCCTTCATGACAGTAACAGGAATGTGAAAACACCTCTCTTGCACAGATACAAGTAGGCAAAGTCTGACTTTTTAGGGGCCATGAATAAATGAACATTTTGGGTTGGAGGGGATCTGTAAATATACAATTAAAACATAAAAACAGCAGCAAATCCTCAGATGTAAAGATTGAGGAGAAGCTAGAATCAGCAGATGTTTTACATTTTTAGTTTAATAAAATAATTTGATTAACAAAAATGGCAGTTTGTCTTTTATTTGCATCAAAACTGCTTTACCAAAAAGTCCCTTAATACCTAAATGACAAGACTGTTCATTTGTGACATCCAAAGTTCAACAACCATCCTCTGACCAGCCATAACAAAATCAGCAAAGCCTTCCGAGCGTCTCACCTGAAGCCCCTCGATGGCCAGCCGCAGCATGCTGGGAGTCAGTTTGGACGCCTGCTTGAAGGTGAAGTTACTCCAGTCGATGATGAGGATGAAGCCGTTGACCTGCAGTTCTGGATCTTCTATCATTGATTCCAGCGACAGCAGGATAGCCCTCAGTATGTCCACAAATGTGTATCTGAGAAAAATGTAGCAGCGGGTTTATTTTTGAACAAACTGGAGCGAACGCGAGGCACTTACACACCTGCAGAAGGAAGCGTGCATCTACTTCTGGATGGCTTGTTTTTGTGGTGGCATTAGTTTAGCTTTTGCTAGCTCAGTGGCGCTAAGTTAGCGTTGGCATGCTCCCTTTTGCATGTTGACACCTTTTCAGGTTTAGTTTGGTAGAAAAAAAGTTCTAAGAGAAACTACTCGGAACAAGATCTTTTGATTATCTTGAGTAACCAGGTCATTATTTCAGGTAAAAGACTTTGCTTTTTGCCTTTTTAAAAATAATTTTGCGTTGCTTTGCTATTTAAAATTTAAAAAATAGAACATACTATAGAATAGAGTAAAATAGAAAAGGAATGATGATAAGAATACTGAGCACATAACAATTAACATATTGATTCATGTTGATGATTCTTATGAATAACTGGAATTAAAACTTGCTCACTTTCTGCACCCCATGGCACAAAGATTTCTATCACACAATGATTCTGTTCCAGTCGGGGGCTGTATCTACATTTTATAGAACAATCATTTACTGGACAGCTCAACAATGGTTTGTGTTACTATTTTTCCACCGACACACAATAAAATTTATTAAGCACCATAATCAGGCCTAATATCACTTGCATCTGATGCCTTTAAATTGAGTTATGAGGCCAGAAAAAGTCCATCCAAACACAAAACATGATTTAACCTGAAACAAAGTCCTGCCTTGGCCCTGTTACTATCTTTAACCTTAGCCTGGATACAAGCCTGACCCACTGTTGACTGTACAGTCACTAATGAGAAAGAAACATATGAGCGCTGCACTGTTAAGAAATGGTTCATCTTTATCTCAAGTGCAATAAGGATGAAGACGAGTGTCTGTAGATTTATCCCTAATTTCATCAGTCCAGAAAAATCATTTCAAAATGAAAAATCTGTGAAGTTACAACTGAAAGTTATGAAGATTATGAACTTCAGTAACCTGTTTTTATTAAAGCATGAGCAATGGGCATCCACTCCACTTAATTTTAGAAGAGATTTTAGAAGGAGCCTTTTAGTCGTTCATCGGCTGACAGCTGTAATTCAGATTTAGACGTTTACCCTCAACATGGTGAGCAACAGTTTGTACTTAAAATCAGTGGTTACCATCCTCGTGGTCGGGAACCCGAGGAGTCTCCAGTGATTTGGGTGTAAAAGAAGATTCTTGCATAAATTTGTAGAGTGTGCTTTAGACGCTTTTTTCCTCCTCAAACCTATAACCATCACTCAGATTAAACACTTTAAAAGATGTGTGAAACTACAAGTCATTGATGGTTGACATAATCCAACGTGTGATGGGTGGAAACACTACGATTTATGGATTAAGAAGGTAAAAGGGCTGGAAAACACTGGCTTAAGCAGGATAGTGCTAATATTTGTCAATGTTTATTGAAACAAAGTGTTAAGTGTAGGAGGTTTACTTGTAAATAAAGGCACTACATGACCAAAATAATGTTGACATGGTGTCATCTGTCCATGTATACAGTCCAGTGTTGTATCATTGTTTCGCTCTGCTTTTTGGAAGCTTTTAGATATTTTAGACAATGTTTTACTTCCAGCTTTGTGGAGACGGTTTGGAGGAGACTTTTTCTAGTTTAAACACGATAACATATCCATGCACAAACCCATGTCTACAAGGAAATAGTTTTAATATTGTCATTATTTCACCATAGTTTTCTTTGTCTCCTTTGTGAATCCTGGAAATTGATTTCTCTTGTTTTGCTCTTCCAACAGTTTCTTCTATTTCTTCCCCTATAAAATGTACTTTTGTGATTTTTTCCCCCTGAATTGAAGAAATAAGGACAGTGGGTGGTAATCTTGACAGGCTTGCACAGAACCATGACCTCAACCTCAACTCGGACGCTGATTGTGGGCCAGAGCTCATCTCTCAACATCAGTGTTGGACCTCACTAACACTGACAAAATCTGCTGGAGAGCCTGAAAGCAGCAGCATGGAGGCTGTTTCGTCAGCATAAAAAGGCTCATGGCTGTTATGTTTTGGTGTCTGCATACTTTTAGCTATGTAGTGTATTTTCGGTTAGTTTAAGAAGAAAAATTGGTTTGTTTTCCTGTAGTTTTCAATGATTTGGCAGTGCTGAATGGACAGTTCCATAAACCAGGCTCCCCATGATTATCATGGACTTTAAGGGTCTGCTTCTCATCTATTCTCTGTGTCCCGTTTCTCTGTTTGTTGGATTTGATAACATTAACACAGACTTTACAGTCCCATCAACACCAGCCTGAACCATCTGCCTCCTCATTACCTGCTCTGGTCCCAGTTGGCTGCAAACAGGACTAGTATTTTCCTGCCATATCTGTCCAGATTGGAGAGCACGCCGGGGAAGCCGTCCTTTAGGGCCTGCTTGATGCCCGGGTCCGTGGCTTTCAGGTTCTTGAACATGTCCAGGTTCTGTTGTCGGTACTCAAAATACTGTGCCAGCAGCCGGAACGCCTCAAAGTGGTTGAATTTCCTCGCCCGGAGGAATCTGAGGATAAACGCGTCGTCTGTCCTGAGGAAACCAATGTCCGGCCGGGTGATGATCATGTCCCGGACCTCCTGGATGTCCTGGTGTAAAGTCTCTGGGTTTTCCTTCAGCTCCACCTTGGCCTTCTCCAGGGTCTCCGGAGAGAGGCCAGCCTGTAAGTGAGTCATCTTTTGCAACAGCTGTCCCTCCACGGGGGACCACAGCGCACCAGCTTCCAGTGAAACAACAGAATAAATTACCTCCAGCAACAGGGTGAAGTGTATTCAGTGATTTTCTTTATGGTTTTCTGATCACAAGCTGACTTCAGATGAAGGCCTGCTGCTCTGTAGACGTAATCCACCCTGAACTGGCACAGACGTTGCTGCTATGATGCTCCTATGATGCATTATCAACATATGGGGCATTCACTTTTACGCACAGAAACAGAACAATTCCACTATAGAGAATTCAACTTTATGAGGATTTTTCCACCATTTATACCATGACTCAGGTCCTCCAGGCTTCAGGCGGTACAGCCAACCTGCTGATCCGGGCGGCCTGAGCTCAGAGCCGACAAACAGCCGCCTCCCTCCATGTCAAAGCCTCTCCTCTCTTTCTCTCGCTTTCTGTGGCACAATGACGAAGACAGCATCACCGTGTCCCCGGCGTCGCTCGCGGCTGCCAGGCAATGCGGCACGAGCCTGCAGCACCTGCTATATCATCACCATCATCATCCCTCCGCCTTCGCAACGCATCTCCATCCGCCGACTGATGCTGCTGCTGCTGGTGGTGGTGCCGCCAACCGCTCCGTCACCGTCAGTCGAGGCAGATTTGGCCGCTCGTTTCCGCGTCTCTACATCCCCATCTCAGTCATCACTGCCTCTCATCAGCATCATCCACGATTTTGGGTGTGAATTTGGATTTTAAAACCTGTTTCACAAAGCCGAAAAGAGAGTATCCGGCCGCTCAGGTGTCCCGTGAGGTTTGTTCCCCTCTCCTGCCACCGGTTTCTGGGTTTCGGAAAGGGGTGGGGTGGACTGGTGGGGGGGATTACCGTCTCCGCTCCTCCTCCTCCTCCTCCTGCTGTTGCTGCTGCCTTCTGTTCGCTGGGAAAGTGACTGACAACAAGGGAGTCTGTGCTCCGGTCGGTGTATGGACGCCGCCGGCGGGGGGTGAAGGAGGAAGGGAAGGAGGTGGTGGGAAGCTGGGAGGAGGGGGTGGAGTGCCAGATGAAAAGGCAACAGATATAAAAGAGATGTGGGGAGAGAGGGCAAGGCGGCAGAAGGATGGAGAGATGGAGGATAGCTGTGGAGGCCAGAAATACAGGTGGAGAAAGGGAGAATGGAGGGATGGAGAAAAAGGATGCTGAGGGAGGACTGGGATGTGCAGGCAACTTAACATGGGTAAAAGAAGAGGGTTGAGATGAAGGTGAAGCATGAAAGGCTGGAGGGATGATGATGATGGGGGTGGACTCTGGGTTTGGAGGCCTGAGGCAAAATTATGGGCCTCAGCTTCAAGATTTTTTTAATTAGTCCTTAAATTATCTCAGAAATCATTTCATTTTCAACATTTTTGTGGATATTTTTAATAAAATGCTTAAGTTTCAGATTTTATTCCTGTCACTCTAGTATTTCATATTACCTAAGTAAAAAGATATGAGCTGAATCTACGCAGCATGGAGGCGTCTTTTATTTGAAACTCTTAAAGCTATGAACAGCATTGATTTGGTGATTTGCAGGTCTAAATGCATTGACAAACAGAACAAAACCATTATTTCAACAGCACTGACTTTAGCACCTGCTTCATGTTGACACAGATTTTAAAAGATTACTAGTGAATTTTCTCTCACTTGAATATTAGTGAACTTTAACTGTTCAGATGCAAAAGATATGTTCACGCTGATGGAAGCCTAGCCTTAAAACTCTAAAAGGAGTGAGATGAAGTTGTCAAGGCATTTGATTGGATGCCTCCTGGGCGCCTTTCTCTGAAGGTTTTCTGGGCACGTCCAACAGGGAGGATACCCCGGGGTAGACCCAGAACTCACCGGAGGGATGACATATCTCATCTAATGCCTCGGGATCCCCCAGGAGGAGCTGGAAAACGTTTCTTGGAAGAACGATGTCTGGGATTTTCTGCTGCCAGAATGAAAATGTATGGATGGAAACGGTTGGCAAAAAAAAAAATTTTGTCTGAAAAATCTGACTTTTAAATCAGCGTTTAAACTCCGCACCTCATTTATTGCTTAATTGTAAAGTTCTTACTCGAGGGTTATTAGAAACCTACAATTCTCAGAAAAATACGGAATACTTGTTTTCATCGTTAGTTACGGCCCTGCTTTGAAATGTATTGAAATGCTTGAAGTGAAACAATTCATAATTTCATACGTCCTAGATGTCTAATAACTTGGATATTGATGTTTTTCTACTCACAAATCATCAGATCATTGCTTACATACAGAAATTCTAGTCCCACATTGATCAACCCTGTATCAGCGCTGGAGAAAGGTCTGACTGCACCCATGATTGCTCAGCTATAGGGGTTGAAAGGTTCAGCTTGTTTATACTTAGCCTACAAGTTTAAACTATTTTGGGTGAAGCAAAATCCAAATTCACTTGCAAAAAAGTAACAGAGACAGCAAAAGCTGAGGGAACTGTCAACTGAAATGGTCGCCCAATAGCAGGTTTACACCTTGTTTCCATACAGTTTGGTTTGTGTCTCTAATTCTGTATTTAATACAAAGTACTCCACTGCAAGATAATGCTTTTCTTTACAGATGGATAGAAAGTGAGGAGGCCCGATTACCAGCTGTTTCGTCAATTTGTAAAATAGAGTAAAACGGTAAAAGACAGTTGAGCCATAGAGCTAGCATGCTACCAGTGTTAGCTTGGTATGCCATTGTTTCTAGAAGCAGATTCATTTTGAGTTAACTTCCTGTGGCACACAGTTTATACCATTTGTAGCTATGCAGTATGCATTTGGGGTCTCATGTTGCTTTTGTCTGATTGTAAAGTCTGTGGCTGGACGGAGACAGAGGGAAAACGTGACAAAAGAACTGGGAGAGATGGGAAAGATGGAGAGGAAGGGAAGGACATTTTCTGTCCACCATCACAGTAAAATCATTCAGAACACTATTTACACAGTAAAACAGGACGCAGCCAATCTTATTACAAAGCTGATGGAGAATAGAAATCAAGTTTAAATGAAAGCCTGTATGGGTGAATAGATGGACGGAGGGAGAAGGGGTGGTGGAGGAGGATAAAGGAGGGGTGGAGGAGGAGTGGCACCTGCTCAGTGGCGACCAGACAGCTGCACTTAAACATGCTGAATTAATTTCTATTGTATCTGTCTACATATGCCTCTTGTGGTTTATTGTGTCTTTGCACACGGCGAGTGTCGAGCTTTACGTGGAGCTCAGTAACATTTGCTGCTCTTTGCTGAATCAATACAGTCGAGTCAGACCTGAACAAACAAATCAAAGAAAAGGAAGGAAGGAACAGGCTTGCTGAGGATAGATGAGCTCCTCTGTTTCAGTCACAGCAAAGATGAACAAAATATCCCAAAGATGGAGGCGCTTCTCTTCTTTCCAATTATGATATAGTAAATTTTTTGTTGACCCTCTGAGGGAAAATTCAGATGTTGCAGCAACATATGGAAAGAAATAAATACAAATAAATATAGAAAAACAAAACAAAACAAAAACACCTACTAGTTAATACAATTCAAGAAAGAAATGGACTACATTGACTTGGCACTCTAGTCCTTTGGCCACTCAAAGTGTTTTTGCAAGTTAAAAGCACCCATGTACACACTGATTAAGGAGGCATCAGGAGAAATGAGGGGTTCAGTTTCTTGGCCAAGGATTCAACAACAAGCAGATCCCACAGGCTGGGTATCGAACCACCAACATTTTGATAAGTGGATGCTCCGCTCTTCCTCCTCAGCTGCAGTCGACCCAAATAAGAGCAGAAACTAAGAAATATTAAAATTAAAGTTTACAAGACAAGTATCACAAAATCCACAACCAGTGCTGCACTAAAACTAAAAAAATCAAAGTGAACAGTGTACACTAGTATAAATTTAATATGATCAAATAATGATGCTTAATGTTTGTCTTTATTGTATGTAATATGAGGATGTATAGGCGGTTATGGAATGAAACAGATTAGCATTCACATGTAGTGCAACAAGTCTGTAGTGTCTCAATGTAAGGTGAAATGTGATATCGATAACAATAAATAATGTAGCACAGCAATATAGCATAAATATAAATGTAATAAGTGCAATATAATATACAACACACTACAACTGAATATTATATTGCCGGAATTTGTGACAGCTGATGACCGTAAAATTTTTCCTAATATCTTTAATGCTTTTATGTCAAAACTGTAATATAAATTTGTGGGCTTTTTGGAACAATAAATTCTTTCCGCCACCATAAAGAAAGTAAAAGAGATGAGAAAGAAAAAAAAGAAACCAGTCGGACTGGGACTGTAACACCCAGTCCTACTAATGAACCAGCTGTGACGTTCTTTTTAAGCACAAGTTTTGAATAAATCAAGATGTATATATCAATGAAGATGAAGATGAAGAACCTGCGATGAAGCTTATGAAAGTCTTAAGAGTGCAGGGCTTTAAATGAGGAACACATTTTTCAGTGAGCACATTTCTCACTGAATGAAACGCAAAAGAAAAGACCTCCCACTCACAACGAAACACATCCAAGCACATTATGATGCTCCAGTGCTGCAGGAGACTATTTTGGTCCCATTTTCTTGTTTCTCGTGCATTTTTCACACTAATTTAAAGATGCATTGAAGCAATTCTCCCTCATTACATACATGGTGCTGCAGGACATTTTTCAACTGCATGCCAATAAATCTCTTGACAAATAATCACGCATGATCTATACTGTCAGGCTGCCCACACACCTTCTGTCGGAAGCATAGGGTGTGTGCGCGTGTGTGTGTGTCTGTGTGTGTCAATAACTGCCATCAGCTCTGATGGGTCATTGTTGGAGCAAATTAACTGAACCATGGACAACAGAAATTCCCTCTGGTTTTCAGTGGCACAGCTGTCATTTTCTCGAGAGCTGATATTTGACTTGGCTTTCGGTCTCAGAGGGCTGATTGGATGATTAAAAAATGACAGCTAGGCCTCAGAAGTTATCATGAGGATGTCCAGTAGATTCAGGGAGTCTTAGGCTTAGTTGAGTGAAGCTGAACTTAAACAATCTTGGTTTTTCCACCAAATGTGTTACAAATTTTTGACTTGATCAGTCACTCATTTCTGCTGCTTATTCCTACTCAGGGAAAAAGGCCTGACCCACTGTGCACTAGTTCCTCGCTCGAATATGCACTTAGATGATGCACAATTGCGTGCAGTTGATAATGTAGAAAGATAAGCCAAATTAACGCTAATGCAATCTCACAACAGCCCTGAAAACAGTCTGCCCTGAATGAAGGTGGTTGAAACTGTTGGAGAGAGATGTTGATTTAATTTTCTGTTCATTTTGGAGAATGCACTTTTTGGTGTGACTAAACTGAAGAAGTGTTTTTGTTGTTTATCTTAACTTTACCCCTTAGCCCTTACTGAAATAAATGAGATGGACAAAAATGGTTTGCAGTGTTTGTACAAAGAGAACATTTGAAACCTGAGATATTCAGTTTCTTAAAATCATATAAACAATTTCCCAACATCGGCCTAAAAAAACGCAAAAATGATCTACCACCAGGCACAGCTATACATTTTTTCTAGCCATCAGGAACTAGGGAACCACTGAGGCACCATGGCGCCCTCTGCTGGTCAATGACGCATTGATGCAATTTGCCTAATTTCTGCAGAGAAACCATAATGACTGTGCAATGATGATTAAGTTTGTATGTTTAAATGTTTCTTCGTTGCATTTACTCTTATTATTTAACAGTGATGTGTGAACAGTTGTGTTAATCTAAAGTGTTAATGATCTGACCTAATATCCATAGATAGGTAGAATGAGTGGAGGAGTATTCAGATCCTTCACTTAACACAGTGTGGAAATAATCCACTAAAAGTAAAATCTCAATATCAAAAGCAAATATTATTGAATATTTATCACTCATGCATTAATATATATGCAGCAAATTTATTGTTTGAGCTGATTTGAAATATGATGATCATCTTGACTTTTGATTAGTTAATGTACCCAGTTTTCTTTTTCAATGAGTCTCTGAAAGAAAAACAATTTCTCACCCGAGTGTGAAATTTTTTTTTTTTTTTTTTAAAGTTATTTTTTGGGCTTTTATACAAAGAGGAGAGCTGAGACAGAGAGGGGATGACATGCAGCAAAGGGCCACAAGGTCGAATCCACACAACCTCTGTACATGGGACACCTGCTCTAACTGAGCTAACAAGGTGCCCCTGGAAAAAAAAAAAAATCTAAAGGATTCAGAACAATGTTTGTATGCAAGAAAATTCATTCCACAGCAATAAGAAAAAACTTTTAGGATGTACAGCAAGAAGATTTTTTTGGGTAGTTGCACTATGGAAAATAGTAAGAAGTAAAGATGGTAAGAAGTAAGAAATCATTATATAGCCTTGTGTCACTTCTACTTTTAGAAGTAGACAGTTGTTTTATGACTGTATGGAGAAAAGGAAAACTTCTTTTTTGACTTGTAATTATTGCTGTTTTCAGCACTTCTTTACATAGTTTTCACTTTGTTCTTAATTGACGGTCAGAGCTACATGTTCAGTTCTCAACACAGAACCTGCAGGCAACACTAACAGAGAAACAGCAGATGGCAGCATTGATATAACCTGTGATTTCACCCAAATGATTCAGTATGTAGTGGAAAATTTCAGGAGTAATACAGCAGTCTCTATGACTATTATTTCGAAATATAATTTTATTTGTTGATTTTGCTGCTTCAAATGACATTTTAATCCTTTACATACACTTAGATTAAAACATTTGAAGAAGTAGTAAGTTTTTTATGATGCAAAGTACAGTAACACTTGTGTCGAGCTCCACAGAGGTAAGATTTTCTTTGCCAGGCTGACAAAATAAAATGTAGGTACCTTTTCAGATATGATTTTAATGTTATTTTCTCCTTTATCTCCCACAGTTTTGCATAAATGTGTGTTCACAACAATAATAAAACAATGCTTCTGTAATAATTATGTTTAAATAATTAGTTTGTTAGGGCTTTCTATAAAAAAAGAGTGTTTACTTTCATAATTGATTTATTGCACTGCCACTTTTCTCGCAGTGGTTCAGGGAAATGTGACAACAACGGGAAACATTTTCAGCGTAGAACTGCATAGAGAAGAGTTGAGGGGAACAAAGAAAAATGGAGGATTTCTGTAAAAGCCTCCCTTTGCACTTCCACTGAGCCCCACGTGCAGTTGTTTCTCCACTGGGGGTCGGACCACAAGGTCAGTACAGTGCTGATCAGGTGGAATAAAAAGGGCTGTGACCCCCATAGTGATCAAAGACACTGGTCAACATGCCACACCCCTCTGGCCCTCTCTTCCTGTACAAACCTCTCTGAGGGCAAACTCACTGACCCTGCAACCAGAGCAGGCAGGGGCAGAGGGAGGGGCAGGGAGATCCTGTGTGAGAGAGATTAAGTGTTAACAGTCAGCTTAACCTCCTGGATTCCCTTCAGAGAATTATTGCTTATTGCATGTTTCTGCAATATGGCCGTCTGTTGAGGAAGGCCATGATGTAGATGGAATGAGATGATAAAAATTACAAATTTATGGAGGTTCTTTCTTCACAGATACGTGCTCAGATGCGCTGCCATTTATCATGGCTCTAAATCAAGCAAATCAAACTGTTTGAGAACCAAGCAACAATACAGCCTCTGGTAGGCAAATCCATGATAAGCCTTCATTATGTAACTTGGGATCGAATGTGCGACTAAACACCTAAAAAATTCGACTTAAGAAAATTTTCAGAATATTGTTTCCTTTATCAGTATGTTTCAGTTGAGCATGACTCAGTAGCCTAAAGGACAATAATTGTGTATTAAATGTCGCCCTAATTATATTAAGAGAAATATCCATGTAGCTATTTTGCCAGCTTTCTCCACAATAGTTCTTCACAACATTGTTTAGAAGCAAATGTGTTAAGCTAACTAGCAGATGATTTACACACCTAAATCAGGATCAGTCATGGACCAGATAAGTTGCTCAAAATTATGACATAGCAAAGCTAATGCTAATTGTTTCATGTAAGTGGATAAAAGATGTCTAAACAGTTAGCATCTTAGTCTACATATCCCCTCACAGATATTTGTGGTCTACTTTAGCTTGCTAGTTCGCCCATCAAGCATTAGCAGGCTACTAAGGTAGCTGTAAATATGCTAAAAAGTCAAATCAAACTCAACTTACCGTTTAAAATACCTAAAAATAGGGCAGAGGTTTAAAAAAATTAGCCTATCCTTCAAATCTTACAGTCAGCAGCTTGTTCACCTAGCTTAGTTTAGCTTAGCTTAGCTTAGCTTATGCTGCGTTCCATTTACCTTGGAAATCGAAATTTGGACCTGTTATGAGGAGCCATTATTAGTTATTTTTGTAGTTAGCATTGTTAGCTACCTGTCAGTAACAACACACTGTGATAGTTTTTGTGTGCAAAAGCAACAAAACAACATGTCCAACATATGGCCTATTGAACATAAGTAAAAACCAAGAGTAAAACTACATTTGCCATTTAATCAGCACCCACAATAAAAGCTAGCCTACATTTACCAATGTTAAACAACTCATTTTATGGGATAATTTGCTTTAGAGCCTTAATGGTTTCAAATTATTGAAAATGTTGATTAAATGATCAGTCAGCAGTCAAAACAGCTCAGAAAACAGTTTTACTCCAAACTGAAGACTTTGAGATGTTGTTGAAAGCTCCGGAAAAAGCTAAAGGACATGCTTTCAAGATAGAGATCTAACGTTTATGCTCAAAATACGAGCTTATCATGTTTGTTTCTGCAGCTGAAAATCTCCAGCATGACATGTGAAAACCTTGATATGGTACAATTCAGCCTGCCAAATATTTTGTCAACAATTAATTTAAATATGCTCTAAACATAATTCTAAACCCAATTTCCGCATAGCTTACTATATTTCTTAGATACTTTTATGTTCACCTCACCTTTTATACACCCTGTCACACACAAAAAAACATGAATTCCATAACACTCCACTATAATGAGACACTCTGTTAGTGGCCACCATCTTTTGTGCCCATTCATAAATTCATCGCTGCCACAATAATCACAGCTTTGTGTTCTCATACAAAAGCTTTACTCCAGTGGGAAATGTACAACTCCCGTTTCTAGGTGAAATTTTAATTGGAAGCGGAGACTTGACCGTGCAGAGGCTGGCCTCTTTCCAACTCATTCATTGTGACCGCGCACACACACACACACACACACACACAGACACACAGACACACAACCAGTTTTTCCTTCCTAGACAGCTTCTCTGTAGAAAAGGATTGATCAGAGAGTCGTGTATCTTTTAATGTTCTGCTGTTCGGTTATTTATTTAATTCCTGTCATTTTCTTTTCTTTTTTTTTCAGTTTTGTAATTGGCTTAACTTTGGCTGTTATAAAACTGTAGCTGTATTTCATCCAAAGTGCCATTAACACACACAGGCAGTGCTTGCAGATGTAGTTTGGGATTCAGTGTTTTGCTGATTAGTTCAGAGATTAGCTCTACATCCTGAGCCACAGCGCCCTG
The DNA here is from genome assembly GCA_029874485.1 of Naso brachycentron. Lineage (NCBI taxonomy): Eukaryota > Metazoa > Chordata > Actinopteri > Acanthuriformes > Acanthuridae > Naso > Naso brachycentron. The sequence goes on along the minus strand of JAQFJA010000010.1, from coordinate 22,371,871 downwards.
ATGGGGCTGGGCAAAGGCAATGCAATAGAGTGGATAGCAATCTCAAATTTCCTCACCGGTAAGATGTGAGACGTCAGTATTAAATTCAGAGTGCTTTATAACAACTTTAAAGTTCTTCATGTAGTTTTAGTGGAAAAACCTAACCAAACTGCCATGGTTTCACTCCAATACTCATGTTAAAAAAGTTTTACAGACAGTCATACAGAGGCTCCTTTTTTTCTTTTTTTATCTGCATGAGATGGTCCATATTTGATGAGCTGGCATAACAGTGCTTGACGAGGCATACAAATGGAATTTAGCCATTTTCAAAGCAAAAAAATTAAAAAGTTCATCCTGTGGACTGCACTTGAGAGAAGGTCAAAGTTAAAATTTTTTTTCTTTCTAATTTTGGGGGAGTGTTAATGTGCTAAGCAAATGCAAATTAGCATTTTTTGGGGTGGATGCAGGTCCAACTTGGTCGCAGCCGCTGTCAGAGAGTGAAGTAATGGGCTTCGCGGCATCTGATTGGCTGTTAGGGAACTGCCTATGGTGGGCCCATGCAAGAGTGACCTGAGCTACAAGAGGCTTAAAGCAAACTCCAATCTGAGACTGGACCCCCACCAGTGTACACACACACACACACACACACACACAAACTCAAATTGCTTGTTGCTGTCTCCACTCACTGATGAAGGAGTCCATTCATGCCCTCTGACAAATTACTACTGAAGCATGAGACTAAAGAGACCCCCCAGCCGTCTGTCTGTGTGTCTCTCTCTCCATTATGGACTGTGTGAGACTTGGGTGTGAGAGAATATCACACGGGACAGGAGCGTTATGAAAGGAGCTTTATTTGTCGCCTCTCTGACCAACAAGAGAACAAAAAGTGTAAAGTTACAGTAAAGTTGACCTGTGGATTATAATAATAGATTTAAAAGTTGAAGAAAGGAAGGGAAAAAAGAAATAGTTAAAAACAATGACCTAATTTTTCATTCTCCTGTGATTATCTGCCTACATTTACAATATACAAAGAGAAAAGATTAAAGTTTTTTCTTTGCCTTCCTAGAGCTTTTAATGAGATCAGCTGCGCAGTGATAAGCAGCTATGCTCACACATGATGCAGGACGGTGAGGGGAGTGTGAGGAGGGGGTTTGTATTAAATGCTAGAGGGCAACAATCCAAAATGGCATTCATAGAAGATTAGCAAAACAATAAGTCTCAGTAACTTTGCCTGCACTTGAATTCAAATTATTTTTTATGTTGAAAAGGTTGCATGATACATAAAGGTTTTAGTAAAACAGCAACTCAGCAACAAGCAGCACTAATCACTTTTAGTAAAATCCAGACCAGACAAAGACTGTTTTACACAGAAGGATTAGCAAAGGTCCAGAAGGAGGAGGTCACTTGCAGTCACAGGCCACTGCTGACCCTGCATGTGGTGAAGAGGAGCCCAAAGATTGTTGTGTCTGCACTAATGCAACAAGCCTCAATGCATTGCATCCAGGTGTCTAAATTCTCCATCCATGCCTAGAACACCTTAAAACAATTTTTTTTCCTCTGATTTTCCCAAATGCATTGCATTGCTGTTCACGTAGCAAAATGCTTATTTACAACACCTGTCCATGGGAGGCTTTAAAAGTCGAAGTTACAAATAATAAAAGAGATAAAGAAAACACCAAGAAAGTACAACGAAGTTACAAATACAGTACAGTTATAAATGCAGGACAGATAAAAAATACAAATACAAAAATTGAGAGCTATGTAAGTAGTGCACAGATGTGTGAGCTTGTGTTTTAAATCACATCCAAATGAAAACACATACTGTCATGACCATGCAAAACCAACAGGTGGAGATATAACCCTTCAGCCGTACTGACCAATCAGAAGCCTGAAAAAATAGCTATTACTGGTAGGATAACTGCAACTAGAGGGCATCCGATTCTCATCCATAACTTCCACAGTTAGTAGGGCTGGGCGATGAGGCCTCAAAATAAAATCTCAGATTTTTCCATACCATTTTAGATTTGCAATTTGAATCTTTATTTTTTTTTTTTAACTACAAAAGACAAAGGAATTATTTCAAATACGTTGTTTTTTTTTCAAACAAACATGAGTTTCCCCAATGTCAATAAAGTGCTAATCTAGCTTTAACCAAATTAAACCTTTTTTAAATAAAAGTGTGATCAAACAAAGATGAAACCCCCAATCTGGGATTAATAAAGTGCCAGCCTAACTTTCACCAAACTTCACTTAAAACACAAGAGCTGTATGTTACCGTATTTACCCTAGTTAAGGGAAAATTGATTGTCACGATTTTTGTTTTTTAACATTGTCCAAACAAATTAATTCAAATTTCAATTTAACATCAGTTTATCGCCCAGCCCTAACAGTTGCTGCTGAGAACACACTCCTCTAGCAAGAAGATATATAGCCTTTATTGAGATGACTATTTCAAAGTGTAATTGTTAAAATAACGACAATGCATGTTAAAGAAAGTCTAACTATTAGTAGCGGCGCCCAAATCGCAAAAATTGTGCTCCAACTGAGAGTTCGACTCTGAGGAAGATCGTTTTTGTCTTGCTACGGATGGGTAGTCTTTGTTTTTTAACAACTATAGTATGACATAACCATCATAATTAAGGCTTTTCACCTTCTTACAGCACAGTGCCTTTAATATTTTTTTCTGTTTTGAACTTTAGAATTCCCCACCAAAGAGCACCTTCATCACATTTTGTTTGAGCTTTCCGAGCACTCTGGAACCTTCTTCTTTCTGTGCTGTAGGCGGGTATGAACATGAAGTGATCTCTTAGCGCTTGACCTGTTATGTGCAAACATGTTAAAAGTCCTTTTAGCAAAGTTAAGACTTACCTCATGTAAACAAAGAAGAAAAAGGCACCTGCTCTGATGTAAAAAAATAAGCAATAAAGATGCACAATCTGTCGTCACAAGCTGAAAATGCTGTTTTTCCTGTTTACATGAAAACAAAGTAGAGTTTCTGAAAAAGTTCACTTTGAAAATTTTTCATTTTTAGTGACTTAAAACTGCTTTTGTGTGCCAAAGGCTAAAGCGCATAGAAAAAGGTATATTTTGACAAATAAATGAGGACAAAGTTTCAGGCGGCTGGTTGAATAAATAGTGGTGACCTTCTCATCAATAAGCCACATAGTTTGGGCCCTTAAAAGACAATCATGGCTACACTGCTCTGTATATGTGGCGGAAAAAGCTGAAAACATCTTAAGTACTCTGTACACCCACAGAAAGGAACTGATCGAAAGAAGCCTATATCTCATCTTTCAACAATTTCATGAATAATATAATTATATG
>JAQFJA010000010.1:22276222-22292499 GCA_029874485.1 Naso brachycentron | reverse complement strand
TATTTTACGGAAAAAAAGTCCTCTGGTTTTCCCTCTGATGTCCGACGAACGCTCCTTCTGTCTGCAGCCTTTTATTTAGCGGAGCTGTCCGCAACAACGACCCGCTGCTGCAGCTGCAGCTTCAGTCTGCAGGCAGCGTACTTGTTGCTTTCAGGAACCTCCGTGAATCACAGAGTTAGGCAGAGCAGTCGTAGGACACCAGAGGGAAAACAGAGAACATTCTCTCTGTAAAACATGACCTGGTTTTACTAAAATTGCTGTTTTGTGTGACGTATTTACGTGTATCAGTTTTGTTTTTAGAAGCAGTGGGTCGCGGTCAAAGTTACAGTGTTGCTTTAACAAAAGTCACCTGTTTGTGGCATCACCTCTCTCTCCACAGGCAAAGAGTGCACTGATAATATAGTGTGATCAATTCACACCTTAGTGCTCCAGCCCAAACCATTAACCGAGTAGGTGGCTCTACAAAGTCATTTTTCTATTAGGAACATTAAGAATAATCTTGAACACCTCTATAGGCACATTTACTAAATTAAATGCCTCTAGGTAGGTAATCTTTTTGGTAATTTCGTGAACACAAATGCAGGCACATCTGTGGCGCAGTGGCAAAGCAGGAAGAATAGACAATTAGAAGGTGTGTGACAGCTGATTTCAATCATGGCCAATCAAATCTTCTCCTCTCATTCCCTTTAAGATCGCTGTGATGCTGCGGCCTATTGTCGATTTCTGCCAGCTCCTGTCTTATATCCACGGTGGCTGCATTTAATAAGCAAAGAGTGGCTGTTAAGTCATGATGCGCATCAACTGCCTGATTCACATCCAATTCAATAGACATGAGTCAGCTTCATATTTTATATGATTAACTGAAATAACGGTTGCCATTCAAAAATAATGTTTTGATTATTTATGTCAGGGGGCTGAAATGTGGAGGACATCCACCAAACCTGCCTGTGGGGTTTTGGATGGCTCTGATTGTGTGCGCTCTTGCTCACTAAAGCCATGAAAAAAGTGCTCTGTCAACTGCACTGCACTTAGACCTGGTTTGAGCTGGCGGAGGCAAAAGCGCAAGTTCACCTCAAAAATGGCACCAAAATTGCCATGCACCGACGCATCTTTACCGACACACCCTTTGTCATATCAATCCACCCAGCTCAGCACAGCCAGAATCATGTAAGTCCACGTAAACAGAAACTTTACGCAGGTGTACAATAAAAGGAACTTGCGTTGCACCAAATTACAAAAACACCTGGACCTGCGCTCAGACCAGCTCTGCACCAGTACAAAAATAGAACCTGTTGCATTAAAGTTAATCTGGTTGTATCAAACTTTCCCACAGCTGCTCTGAGCTGTGTTCAAGCAGGAAGAAAACATTCCTTGCCAACTTTATGTTTCAGGCCATATGAAAGTATAAACAGTCCTTAAACTGACTTTACATCAGGTTTATAATTACATTTGATTCAAATATAAGACCAACAACAAGACAGTTTTGTAAATTATCTATGAGAGAGTGCAATATAAAAAATGTGACAAAATAAAACATAAAATGTTGTATAACAAGTTACCCTGTTTTTAAAAGAAAGTTTAACTTCTGTGTTTTAGTGGTACGATTATTTGTGCTGTATGTGCCTTATTGCCTCAAGGAGATAGTTCACCCAAAAAATGAAAATTCTGTCATTATCTACTCATCTTCATGCAGATTAATAAAATGGCATAAAATGCCTCCATGCTGAAGTGATCTAAGCATCTTGAAGCCTCGACATGCCAAGTTGTTATAAAAATCGTCATGTTTTTAGACTCACTGTTCACTGCAGCCTGCAGCTCCTGAGATGGGATGTGACTTTTTTAATGTGAAGCCTTCAGGACACTTGGATTACTTTGGACGAGCAGTACAGAGGCATTTTTTAGGTTTCTTTTGTTTTGTTTTGTTTTTTTTAAATTTTAGATATTAGTCACCATTCACTTCAATTGTTTGGGAGATTTCTGTAACACCATTTTCCTGTGAAATTCCAGCAGAAGTCTGAATAAATTTTCATTTTTGGGCAAACTATCTATTTTACAGCAATTTGTAAATGCAAGGATACGTTAAAATTACATTTGGCCGACATTAAACGGTTGTTTTTATGTAGGACATGTTTGTTGTAGCATTGTGCTGCAACTTGCAGTGCTAACCAAGCTAGTGTCAGATCTGTTTGCAAAACAAAATCCCTTCTATTACTCATCTGGATGAAGGAGCAAACATAGCGTCAGAGTACAAAATTAATCGTAACACTGATCCACTAACATACGCAGTCAGTATTGACAACAGCTGAGTGACCAAAAAGAGGTCGTATGCAGCTGCTCAGCACGAGTGTAGCTGTTAGCTGAATTAGCTCTATTGTTAGCGCGGTGCTGTTATTAAGCTGTTGCGTTTTCGCCTTTTAAGAATGCAGCTGGGCTAACGGCTTCACTTGTGTTGAGCTGCTGCTACCAACTTATTGTCAGCGCACGCGCGTGCATTCACTTCATCTTTTATTCCAACTCTCTTCAATTTAGCAGCTAACATCTCTATACATGAGTCCTGTTTAGTTCCTGACTCCGAGACAACAGGAAGCTCCTCTTCTTCGTTGGTCTTACTGATGAACTAAAAGCCACATTGCCATCCACTATGTCGGTGTATTCGATGTGATATTATTCACTGCTGCGCAGTCTGAGTGATTGAACAGGAAGTGCAACTCAGCAAATAGAAAATCAGTTTGTGGCGGACAATGTTGATATTGTGGTGGGCCGCCATAAATAAATGAATGTGTGGGAAACACTGGCTCTGAGGGCGAGGATTGGAATAACTGGAATTGTGATTTAAAATGGTGTAGTTGCATAGTGTGTCCAATAGAGGGCCGTCTGGTATTTAATACCTAATACGTGACATGTTTACTGTTAAGTACACTAATGTTTAGAATTAAATTCAGTTAAATGTAAGATATCCTGCCTCATTACATATCTTTGACAAAAGTATTTGATAACCGCTTTCAGTCAATATTATGTATAAGCCATTATATCAGATGTCAGACTTTTCTTGCTTACTAAAAATGGTATCGGCCCTGAAAATCCCGTATCAGTCAGGCCCTGGTAGAATCAATGCAAATTTTAATCATGAAATAGGAGAGACACTAACTCTGATAGAATTAGTAGAAAATTAGAAAAAACTCAAGTTGAATTTTTTAGGACATTTAATAAAAATAAACATCAGACAGAGTGTAGTTGTAGTAATTTTCAAGCTGTTAAAAAAAGGATCATATTCCAGTGTTAATTATTACATAATTTAGTGTGAATATCCCTCCAGCGCGTGTGAGCAGTGAGGGGAGTGAAAGAGCTTCAGGTTCTGATGTATTCAGCAGTTGGAGCTAAATTTGAAATATTGAAATATCAGGCCAAGCAGCAACAAAACCATCCAATATACTGTCGTTCCAATGTTGAAATAATTACACATTTTTAAAACTGAAAATGCATGTTTTGTATTAAGTTGTGCCTGTTCTTTGTTCTTTTTCTCCTAAACTTTCCTACTTTGAACTTGTCTTCTGAGCTTTAACACCGAGGCAGACAAATGTTGTCATCACCAGGGGACCCTCACTATATTTTAAAGACAAAAGTATGTCTCATATTTTCCTAACTCTCAATATTCTTTCCCTTACTTTCCAGGAGAGGAGGCGAGCGTGTTCAAATGTTCAGTTTCCAGGGAGACAGAGTGCAGCCGCGTGGGGAAGCAGTCATTCATCATCACATTGGGCTGCAACAGCGTCCTGCTGCAGTTCTCCTCACCTGCAGGTACACGCAAACACCCCGGGACTGTAAGACAGGCTGCACACATCAAATGTATGAGCCGAAAATAGTTTAGCTTCTTTATTGTCAACTGAAAAATGATTTTACATCGAAAATGCAGCTGAATGTGCAACTTATGAAGTGATATCCTGTGTAAGCAAACGCTGGATGAATGAAGAAGTTTTAGAATTTAGGGATTTACATGCCAGTGTTCCTCTGTGGCCATTTTTAAATACCCCGCTCCAGCACCACATTTGCCAATATTTCTCTTTTTGTAGCTTCAAAGGGAGCCAACATGCCAAAGTTTGTTATGTAAGCAGTAAGCCTGTGCTTCCCACACACTGGGTGCACTTTCTGTGGAGTGTGGCGCACATGTAGAGAGTCTCGCCCTGTGCTAACATACACAAACACCTTTTACCTCAGTTAAACAATTGACTGCTTGCTTAAGCACTTCCCTGAACAGTAATTATCCAATAAAAATAACTACACTTGATGAGCTCGTCTAACTTAAGATTTGTTGTACATGAAATTCTATGGACAGAGACACTTTCCTGTATAAAAAGTTCAGATGCTCATTTCTTCTCTTACACAGCTCAAAGAGTAAAAGTGTTTAAGGAATGAATGAAACTGTGTGTTTATCTGGTCCAGTGGTGATCAGACTTCTTCTGTGTCTGTCATGTTCCCCCTCGGAGGAAAACCTTTCATTCTCTGTCTGAATGAAAAGTCACCGTGAAAGTATTTTTTGTTTGTTGGGTCACATGAAACTGGTCCTGGTCGTATGACATCAAAACATTAGTTCTGCGTGTAAAATTTTCTGACAAGAAAAAAACAAAAAACAAAAAAACACTGGCAGTCCCGCCCACAGTTTGAGAATTACAGATCTAGTCTGACATTAGCTGCACATGTTTGCATGTTAAGCTAATTAGCTAACTACACACTGCAACAACTCAGCATCACTTAAAAGGCTAAGGAGTAGGCTGCACAATTCATCGTAAAAAAATCACGATCTCGATTCAAATATACATACGATCTCATTTCTGAATGGCGGCGATTAACTTGCTCGTATTTTCCTGTGCAGTCAGATCGCGCTGCATTCACGTGTTCATTTATTTATAACAATTCCAGACGCTCCAGATGCTCCGTCACACTCACACAGTGTGAAACATGCAATTAATTCAACAATCAAGTCAGAGATTGGCCAATGATTCAACCAAACAACTCAATCATCTCTCTCATTTCTCTTCCTCATTTACATCGCTCCGCTGTCACTCACCACTGCTACAGTAATCAGACACGGCATCGGCAATGTCACGTGTAGACAAGCAGGAAGAAGGAAGAAGCCAGTTTAGTTGATGGGGTTGAAGCTGCATTTTACATGTGAAAATAAAAAATGAGCACCACTGAGGAAAATCGCGTGGGCGACAGCGAGAGTAATGACGTACTCATGCAGAAAAAAGGGGGAAATTTCATCGTGTAGAACTGACAAAACCTTACGACAATGTGTAAGGAGGAATAATTTGCATACAAGTCCTTTGGCACTATCGCTGCACCGCAAGGTAACACTACGAATCTCTATAATGTCAACCAAGCTTTTGTTTTCTTGTAAAGAGAGAATCGTGATCTCAATTCTCAGGGAGAAAAATCGTGATTCACATTTTAGCAAGAATCATGCAGCCCTACTCCGAACCCTGAATTGAAATGGGAATGCCTATGTGCCAAACGAATTCCAAACCATTTGAATGTTCGGGGGCCAGCCCTCATCACAACTTGCCAGAGGCAAAGAGGACAGAAAAACAGTCATCCAAACAGTCATCTTACTATCAACAAAGGTTAAGAGAACCAGCAAGTAATCACAGGGGTCTAGTATTACCTAAGGACCTCATTTAATTTAGGAATTACCCCCTGACGTCTATAAGCGAAACCTGTAATTCCCTTCAATTTAGTAACGTCACCCCTGGATATTATTGCCCTAACATTAATATTGATGTTAACAATAGTACTATGAGCTGGAGAAAGATAGAAGTATGTACCTTACCGCATGCTGACAAGCAAGTTGTCCATCCCAGAATCTTCCGAGATTTCGCTCCTCTGATGGACTCTAACTTGCTCCTTCTGTGAGTGGGTCTCCAGTGAGATGATGAGCCTGCTTGTGCTGAGTTTGCCCCAAGAGAACTGTCAGATTTTGATTCATCGTTTCCGGTGCGGCCTTCATGTTTTTCCACGAGAAAAAGGCACAGAGAAAGGAAAACTCCAAAAATACAAACAACAAAAACCCTTGACCCCAAACTGAGATGTCGATTCACACGGGACTACTCTTATCAGGTGACCTCTGTGTTTGCTGAGATATGGTTGGGAATTTGCCTTGAATTTTTTTCTAAACAAATAACAGACATGGCCAATTTGCAGGCGATTAAAATGACCGACATCCTCAACTTTTACAAAATACCAGAGGTCCCATCGTAACACCAGTCTCTCACAAATAGGGCATTAGTTGTTTCAGTTTTAATTCAAATCACCTTTTGAATAATTTTTTTGTTCAGGAGAATTTAATTTCAATGTTTTTTTCCCAATGAAAATGTGAATTGAATGCTTAAAAAAAAATCTTCGATTGTTGCTGAAGTGTATGAAGTAATGAGAAAGACTTTTCGTCACTGCTTGTGTTCTCAGCTGCTCTGATGTGTGACTTCATGTTTGACTCCAAAAGATAAGGACACTAAATGTTTTTTTAAGTCCATCTAAAAGTGGAAGAAACGCTGTAACAGGATGTCCGGAAACTGCAGAGACATTTGCATTTACCAAGCAGCCAGTGTGTAATCATTTCATGGACAGGAAACCTGGGATACCAAAAGAAGAACAGAGATGAAACATCTGACGAATGAGAAGTCTCCAGCAAAATCTTTTTTTTCTCCTTTGTTTTGATTTCTTAGTTTCTGTGAGCAACAATTAAACCTGAGCAAAAAAAAAAAAAAGGTCATTATTCTTGCAGGGAACACCTTTAATATATTAAAATATCAGTAATGTTAGCCTGCTTGTAGCTACAATATCATGTTTTCTGCACACTTTCTACATATAACATGTTATTACAGACTCAGTCAGGAGGTTTGGGTTGTGTGGCTGCATCTCTGAACTACACGCCATAAACAGGCGCAGGGTTCAGACTTGAGTGTTTTGACTCTGTTTCCGTTGTCTGTGTTTTTCGCTTCCTCCCTCTCTGTCTGTATCTGTCCGTCTTCCTGTCCTATATATACACATTTCTCTCTGCTTGCTTACTTGCTGTCCTTGACCACAGACATCCAGAAGAAGCAGCCAGGGGAGGACTGCACCTCCAAGCCTATCCAAAGCACTGGGAGTAGCCAATCACCAGTTTTCAGTAGCGACACGAGCAGTAGCAGTAGCCAGTCCCTATTGTCGTCGCCGCCCTCTAGCTCCGAGCAGCCGTCAACCGAAGAACCCTCGCCCACGTTTCCCAGCACGAGGGAAGGTAAGGACGGACAACCGGTGATATCCACGTTGATGTAGAATGAGCCGTCTCTTCTTTGTGTTTTTAAATCCATCAGGAAAGTACAGAGTGAGGCCGAGCGGGACAAACAGGAGGTAAAGCTCAGAACAGATTGAGTTACAGGCTGGTGGGACGCTGAACTTCCCAACTACCTGCACCAGGGAAGGATAATCCAAAGTTAGCTATGTTACAAAACTATGAAATTAATTTAATGCTGCATTTTGCACTAAAATTACAAAGCTCAAAGCAGCTGTGTTTCATTATAGATATCAGTATTTTGAGGCTCTACCAGTGTTACAAGCACAGATGTTTCTGTGCAGCTTTTCTGTCCGCAGTTTATTACAGTGAAAGAATAATATCCTGTTCCACTAAGCGGTACGGTTCGGTTTGGTACGGTACTGGACATATTTTTTTGTGTTTCCACTGTCAATACCAAATAACTGTACCGTGCTGTACCTATTTTGGTCACCCTTTCATTGGGGTACCAAGTGTCCCAAAGGGTCCCAAGAGGGAGGAGCTATACACACTGCAGTCCATTGACTGCAAGCAAACTTATGTAAATTGTTTAAGTTAACTTCATATCACTTCAGTAAGTTTTATATATCTTTAGGTGAGAATGTTACCATGTAGATGTTGAATATGTTGTCCGTTTATCCAAATGACGCTTGTTTGTGTATTAGTCACAGAGTTTTCGGACTTGTGAGAAGCTGCAGCTCGCGGCGAAACCTGCCGGTCTGCTCGCTGCGGCAGCCCGACTCGTTACGCTGTCACTCCGGAGAGAAAGTTAACTGATGAACTGATGATCTGTGAGGAGGTTAAACGCCGGCCGTAATGTTTCCGTAGCATTCTAAGTAGAAAAAAGATCATTTCATTCATTTTGCTCTGATGCATCTTTTAAGGTGGAACTTTTTCTTATGTGTTGTTCAATGCATGAGTTACACCATGAATTCATCAGCCCTCCTTAAATGTCAAAATGACAACTTTTACAAGGTTTTAAGAGGATTTCACAAACACACATTGTACATGACTTCATTTGCTTTTGCCTTTCTTGCATGATGACATACGCTTCAGTAACAGTTGGATCCTTAAAAACTACATTCTGTGCGAATGAATTTCTGCTGGTTTATGAGGGTGAAATCGGACACAAAAGAAAGCGGCAGAGCACCCTTAAGGTGCACAGCACAACATGGCAACACGGCACCGTCCACCAAGTACGGGCACGGTTGGCACTAGAAGTGCAAGCCAGGTGTAGGAGTACCTTTCCGAAGCGTACCGTGCTGTACCAAACTGAACTGTACCACTCAGTGGAAACAAGGCTTAACAATGACAGTACAGGAATCAGTCTTTGCTTTCTGACACACAGCCACAACAGTAATACCCCAGCACAAAGTGACACATGGTGCAACTGAACTTCACGTACAGTGCAAGATACACAACAGACCATTCAGAGCATGTTTCTCCAGTGAAAACATCTAGTTTTTGAAGTCTTATTAAAGTCCAGTACATCTCTGTACAGCATCTTACAAAGTCAGTGCTGTTTATGAGTATCGTAAGCAAACAAAATATTTCCAGTTAGGGCAGAAAAACCACTTATTTCTACCAAAAAATAAACGCATTTGAAGAATATTTTAAATGTTTATCTTGTGATTTTTATGGGGCTTTCAAAAAGATTGAAAGCTGCTGTGGAACATTGTTGAATTATTTTGCCTTTCTGTTGTTTCTTATGACTAAAAGTTTATTTTTATTAAGTGTTACATGACATCTCTTGTTGTAACCATATTTTAAAAAGGTCTTGAATTAACCTTCAAATATTCTGTCTGTGACATCAAGAATATAAGACTCTAACGATGTGATATTTAGAGTTGATACTAAATGAACCTGTCTTCACTTGGAAGTGGAACTAATTTGGAAGAATGTTACATGTTTGGTAAAACAGAATCTTTCACATCCCTCTCTCACGTTTCATTCATTCTGTCCACAGGCGTGTCGTCCACAGAAACAGCTCAAGGCACACTCTGCACACCCACAAAACGTCCACGGGAATCAGGTGCAGTCATCCTCTTCCTTCTGCCAGTATCTCTGCGTGACCTGCCCCACTTTAAGCTCTGACATCTAACCCTGCTATTTGTTTGCAGCGTCGGGCTCGGAGAGCGAAGCAACGCCAGAGAAACGGCCACGGACAGACGGGAAGGAGGGGGGCAGTGATGAGGCCCGCGGGACGCCCAAGCAGAAAAACCGCCGGCGCTGCTTTCGCTGCCAAACCAAACTAGAGCTGGTGCAGCAGGAACTGGGCTCCTGCCGCTGTGGTCAGTACCGACACATCAGTGTGGCTTTCAGTCACGTGTCATCATTAAAGGCTGCACTAACTTCCACCTTCATACCGCAGCTGTTAATGTCACTGACTTGGTTCCCCACTACGGTCGAAATTGTGTCAGATACTGTGGTGTTTTTAGGTTGACCTGAAAAAGTGAAACCACATTAAGCACTGCCCTGAAGCAGGCGTGTCTGCCACACTTTCAAATGTTGTTACTTTATTTTAGTTTATTTGGGGTTGTTGTTTACATGTACAATCTGTGTGAACATAGATTACAAATTTGAAAAAAAACCTATTTTTTTTAATCCCCCAAATGCACATTTCTTTTATTCATTAGTCTTGTTGTGTGAATATGTGAAAACATCATGTTTGGGGCTTTTATATTCTTTAGCCACATTGAATGCTCGCCAATTTTTCGCCTTCTGTTAATTTACACTAAACCGAGCAGCATCATCTTTAAGACGCTCGGTGTGTCATTTTATACAGCGAGCGGGGTCACAGATTCAAAGGAGGCGTGACCGGTGTGACGTTTAACAGCGCTTAGCATCAGCATCAGCTTCCTCCGTTAAGGTAAATGGCCGACATGCGCCGCAAACAGTTAAATTAGTTGTTGCACTGCATAAAAACTGTTGGGAACTCTGACAAAAATAACCTAACAGTCAAAGAAATCCATCTAGTGTAGGCCTCCGTCTGTTGATTTCCTTCTAGCTTAACAGTGTCCTGTGTTCAGAAATATGCCCGACATGCGCCACACACTAAAAAAAAATCTCTAGGCTACATGTTAACAGTGGATAATTTTCACTGTGTACACGTTTTCCATGTGCACTGCTACCAGAAAACGAGTGAAACTGTTGGTCGACTTCTTCCTTTATTTCTTTAGCACATTTGAGTTTAACTTGACACTTAAGTTTGAGAGAGACGTTCATACAGGAATAAAAATCTGTTTTTCAGTTATGGATTTTTCCTAAACATTTATGCTTTCATGTCCCCTGTACACAGTCACACCCCAGATCACAAACAGAAGTGACTGCACTGCTTAAAAATGACAATAACGTAAAAGAGTCATAAATGTCCATTCTGTCGTAATTCTGTTGAATTCTTTCGAGTTGAGGCCTCATCCTCCTCTGTTAAGATAAATGGCCTCTGACCCGGCCTGCTGGCTTGCACAGTTACACAAATGCCAGCTTGCCTCTGATGCGGCTCTGATACTGCCTCCAACGGCAGGTTATTGGCCTAGCAACTCAGCACGCCAACCCCATCCCCGAGCTGTTTATACAGACCAGCAAGGCGGGTTAAAGGCGCTTTAACCCGCCGTGAACAGGCTGTGTTAAAGGGGCTTTTGATGTATCAGATGCGTCAGAGCCAGGTGAGCTGTGTTCATCGGTGTGTCATACTGTACTTACGTGATCTCTACACACACACACACAGATCACACTGAGCTACACTTTATTCAGCATAGTTTACATTCTTAAAATTATGCTGAATAACAATCTGTATAATTTTTGTTACTTTGTCTTCAAATAGTACGAGGAAAGTCGTGCTGATCAGTTGGAGAATTCAGTAAGAGGCTTCTTTTTCTCTGTTAATGTTTGGAAATGAGCTTGGTGAGGTGAAACTATCCTGTGCCGTTCTCGCCTGCATAAAGCGGGAACATCAGAGCGCTATCGGGGTCACTTCCTCCCTCACCACTTTGTTTTCTGTTCTCTTCCAGGCTATGTATTCTGCATGCTCCACCGTCTACCCGAGCAACACGACTGTCTGTTCGACCATCTGGGCCGCGGGCGTGAGGAGGCCGTCCTCAAGATGGTGAAGCTGGACCGCAAGGTGGGCCGCTCGTGCCAACGCATCGGGGAGGAGTGCTCCTGATCGGCCACGTGACCCTCCAGTTAGAGATGAGGCGCTTACAAGAGGAGGAGGAGGAGGAGGAAGGAGAGCTGGGAGGAATGACAAATGGGGTGACGGGTGGGAGGGGGAGGGTGGGAGGGAGGGAGGGAAGAAGAGGAGGTGGGGAGGGAGCACGGTCGTAACATCCTGCATCTGACCTGACAATTCTGGATCTGAGCTCGACGCCGCCCTGTTGATGTCCTGATTTCCTGCGTGCAGCGTCTGTTTGGACTCGGCTCTGTACGAGGCCTGGTGGTGGGGGGGCCAGCAGGGGGCCTGGTGGTTGTTCTGCGGAGCCACGTTCAGTATCGCATGTTCACACACACAGCCTTAACCCAACCCCCAGTCTTCAGAGGACGGACGCCGCAGAGACGAATCCAGTTAGTCGTCATCATGCACAGCTCCGCTGTTTCTCGCCACGGTTTCCTCCTCTTTGCTCACGCTCCTTTTTTGTTCCGTTCAGAAAGTTGTGGAAGATGGACTGTTGTAGCGTTTGGCTGAACTGACCCGTTTGGATTGTCACTCGACAAGGTTTTTGTGTATTTAATTTTTTCCATTTCTTGGTCGCGGGTGAGGGGTCTAGCTCTATCCCACAACCACTCCTCAGGTCGTCATCCAGGGGTTGGAGTATCAAACCTGTAGCCCCGCCTTCCTCTTCTTTTTTCTTCCACCAACATTTAGATCCATGTGCAGCATCACTAACTGTTTTGCTCGTGCATGGTACCTGCTACAATGTGTTTGTGCAGGTGAGAGTGGGGTAATATGAGGCAGTCGATGATGCTGTCATGGTGATTTTTTTTTTCTTTTTCGTGTGGCCGTCATGGTGATTAGCTCTGTTTCTACTGCTCAGCCACGGTGTCGTGGAGGACAATACAGCCAATCCCTGCCTCTGCTCACATGGACTGTTGACAAAAAGAAAAATACAGATAATAAATATATTAAAAAAAAACAAAAACCACACTAATGGACAAGAGTCACTTGGATAAATCCTCTGTGTAGCAGATCCTCTCCTCCCTCTTTCCCTCCCCTTTTTCAATATACTGAGTAGTACTGTTGTTTTACATGAGGGGGGATGCGACTGAATTTTTGTATTCAAAAGAGGAGTTCTTCATGCACCAAAACACCATGTATTCATTTATAAAATCCAATACCTGAAGTTCATCACTGAGTGTCTCTATAGTTGTAGACGATCAGTCAGAAATGCTAAACTGAAAACGTAAATAACTTACTACCCTTTTAATCATTCTGTAATTTATTTTCTTATTTTGTGTTTTGTGGGTAGAATTAGGTGTCATTTAATTTTCAGATTGGGGATGATATCTATTTGAAGCATAATTCTTGAAATGTTACAGTTTCTTCTTCTTCTTTTTTTTTTAAACAATGCTGGTCACCCAGGGCGTCTTTTCTGTTAGTGAGCCGTCACTAAATCAAAGAGAGATGGGCTCGTCCCACAGTTTAAATCAGTGATGTCACATTGATACACCGCACGAGTGAAAAATTGTTTTTTATGCTGAGAAATTAACCAAACACTGGTTAACTTTGAGATGATGCACACTGAAAGGAAAAATGAGAAACAGTGAAGTAACAGCAGTCGGATGTAAAGTTTTGAACACAAAATAATCAGCTGTGATTGGTTCTCGTCAGTTCAGTTTTGCCATTGATTAGGTGTTTGATCAAATGTGACCTGCCGACTTCTGGCGGTCTGTTGTGTATTTTTTGTTTCCTGTCCAGGTGGATCATCTTCTGACGTCACAGATTCAAACTGTCTGCAGTGTCTGATGGTGCTTCAGCTGCTTTTGGCTGCAGAATAACATGTGAATTCTTAAATTGAGTGGTTTCCCCTTTCCTCATATGTTTTGTCATTGTTTCCGACCGCCCTCTGAATCAGCCTCCACAGTCTGACTGCTTGGACTTTGTGCTGTGCATATTGTTCCGTTGCACACCTCTCTTCCTTCGTCTCAGAAAGGGATGCTCTACCCAAATCAACTTTTTTGTTTGTGGCGTTGCAGACGCTGACTCTTACGTTGAGATTCATTTTTTTGTCGTGTGTTTGACATTGAGCACACATTGCAGGTGCTTTATAAGTATAAGTTGTGATTTCTTGAATACAGGTACAGAATATCCATAAAATGCGCTTTGCAGCGTCACAGTAAATGTAAATTGATTATAAATTGTGTGTTACTGTTCTTCAATTTGGAGATTTAGGAAACCTGAAGCAGTATAGATTTCCTCAAATGGCAGGAAAATCAGAAAGCGTACTTTTTAAAAATTGTTTTTGCAAAATAACTTCAGAAAAGTTGATTCCGGTGGAGAGCCCTTGTATCCAGACACCACTTAACTATGCTAATCCTCATGCACAAGTTATTGTTTGTTCTGTCACCTCTCCCTCCTGCTCGTCCTTTCCAACGAGAACGCAGCGAAGGAAAAAGGAGAGCTTGGCTGGTTCTTATTTTGATATTTGAAAAACTTGTTCCTTTTTTGAGTGCTAATGAGAAATGGAAGAAATGGAATACCTTTCTGTACCTTTTTAGAGAAAAAAATTATTTAACCTTATATCAGTTTGAGTTACTTACACCCTAGCATAGAGTGGCATATTTAGTTAAATGTATAAAAAAGCAAGAACATAATTCTGTCCTATTTTCTCTTTTAATTTTATCGTGTTCCATTTTCTGCTGAGGAAAATAAACTGGATTAGAGGATATGGTGTGTGTTAATCTCTGTGTTTCTTTTCCCATATTACCGTTTATTTGAAGTGGGTTTTCTCCCGGAAATAAACTGTGGGCAGAATGTCACGATATCCAGGTCATTATCAGACCCAGTGGTGAGCAGAGTTAAAACTTGTGGAGGTCATGATGACCAGAAGTTTTTGTTTTTCTAGCATTGACTTTGAGGCAATTTCATATTAACATACTATGTGGTAATAGGTTATATATGATATGTTCCTATAAAATCTAATTTATCTAATCTGTCTGCCCAGTGCAAGACAACCTGCAAGATCCACTATTAGCTAACAACAGTAGAGTCCAAACTTTTTTTTTAAGAGGGCCAGATTTGATCATATGAAAATGTCCTGAAGGCCGACGGTCCCTCCTGACTTTTATTTTAACCATTAAAGGTCAAAGGTTCGCCATGTTCAGCAATTAGCACGGCCACTTTGTAGCTCGCTTTGATGGTATAACTCACAGGCCCGTGTGAAGAACTGCTGTTGTGAGGCCAAGACAGCTTCAGGTCGTTTCATTTTTTCAGCACAGTCGCTCCCTGATGGCTTGTGGTACACATTAGCATGTTTTGTGCTGTAATGTCTCTTTGCATTGAATTCCTTGTACACAGCAACAGTCTCTTGACAAAGTAGGGGAACAAAATTGTTTCCGTTTAAGTTAAAAAGAAAAAAAAAAAGTAGTTTCCATCTCTCCTGGGAGTGGCAGCCCTAAACACAAACTTTCCTCTTTTTATCCACAGTTGCCAAGGCAGAAATTAGCTGGCAGGGGTCACAGCATGGGTCACACAGCCAGGCAAAGTTACAAAGCTGTGCTGCCACCATGAGGTGAAAAGAGAAATCACATTTTAAACCTGCACGATATTTTACTCTGCTTGACAGTGCTGGTGAGCCATAAATAATACATATTACGATGGATGCTGCTGGCTGTATAAAGTCTGACCTCATGCTGTGATTGACACCCTGAGTCAGACTTTGGACACATCTGGCGTACAGGTCACAAGGGAACCTGAGGACGGCTGATTGGCTCTAATGTGCACATAACTGAGAATGACAAGCAACAGTTTGGAGTGTTTAGACAATAGCCCAAGAATAATTGGAAAACTATTATTTCAGTGGTTGTGGTAATAATTATGTAACACCAAAATGAGTTTATGAAATTTGCAGCATCACTTTTACAGCTGGACTCTTTTGTTTTAAACATAGATGCAAAAAAAGTGGATATGAGCACAAAACCTCAAAATAATGTTATTGCAGTCTCTTAAAAA
Source organism: Naso brachycentron (assembly GCA_029874485.1). Classification (NCBI taxonomy): domain Eukaryota; kingdom Metazoa; phylum Chordata; class Actinopteri; order Acanthuriformes; family Acanthuridae; genus Naso; species Naso brachycentron. The sequence goes on along the minus strand of JAQFJA010000010.1, from coordinate 22,277,026 downwards.
GAAAAAACAAAAACATACAGAAGCATTTTTTGTAGTTATTCAGACACAAGTATCCAAGGGGATTGTAATGGCCAATCTGTGAGTAGTTAAATTTGGATCATTGGATGTAAAATGTGCTCATAATGCGGTGTACTGCTGTAAGTGGACCCCGAGCTTGTTTAGTCAACTGTAGTTTCTAAGATTCGGAAGCCGAGGGCGGCCATGGTCGCTACCGTCTTTTTTCATTCTGTTATCTCTATCACGGGAAAAATCATTTCGATATCAATGGATAACGGCTTGTTTTCCTGTGATAACAGGATAAAAAAAGTCTGTTGTTTCCTCTTATAATTTTTATGAGAGATCTGGAGTGCCACCACCCTGCCTTCACACCTGTAAGTAGGCTTGCTGAGAAAATGTCACGAAACGTAGTATCTATTGATCAGCACATCAGACTGTACTTCATTTTTGTGTAACACAGGCAGAAGCTGCGCAGTGTCTCTCTGTTAGAGGTAACATTCAGATCAGCTCTCGTCATGTAAGGAGAAGACGAGCCCGGCTGAGGCTTTACAGATGATCGCACTACAGCGATGCTGCTGGCAGTGAACTTGACGGGCCAAATCTCGATCATGTGATGAAAGCTTACCTGATGAATTATCCCATTATCACGAGAAAACGAGTTGTTATCCCATGATATCGGAATGATTTTTCTGTGATCTCGAGCTTCGGGATAGCTATAACGCTAACCAGCGGGGCAACCTTTTTAACCGTATTGCGCCTCTAAACACACTCAGAAAACCAATCCAAGACCTGTGGTACATTAGTCGG
>JAQFJA010000010.1:22125340-22140490 GCA_029874485.1 Naso brachycentron | reverse complement strand
GTGTAGTTGCTTTAATCTTCTTTACGTCAGAGTATAAGTGATGTAATAATATTAAAAATGATTGCAGAGTGGGATATGAGTCATGGGTACTATAAACTGTTGTGTCACAAAATAACCTGCTATGAAGCGATCTCTGTGTGATGGATGATTTGGCTGGATTGTTTTTTGTTTAAACTGATTGCAGGGAGAGCGAGCAGTGTGCTGGGCGAGCGAGGTTGACTTTTAATGAGAGAGAGAGCGGCGCGCTGCGCAGTTAATTTAAGCTCATCTCGACCGAAACACTCTGTGCTTATAAAGAGACAAGTCAGGCAGGAATCATTTTCAGCTCTGTGTCTGTTAGTGTTCACTTCCGTTACTGTAAAAAATTGAATTCCTGCACCGTGCCTGGAAGACATGACTCACCAGATGAAGAAGGAAAAGAAAGTCACTGGGAAATATGTCAGAAATTAGCAGGTTCACATGGGTCGTATGTTTACATGAACACCCCGGCCGAGCTGAGCTGACTTGGGGTGAGGTAAGGTGAGAAAAACCCGAGGATAGTGCAGAGTCTATTGACCCGGTTGTAAATGGCGAGTGTACTGCACACAAAACCCTGATCTTAGTGGGTTTTTTGACTAGTGGGTTCTGCACGATTGTAGTGGTGATATTTGACCGACAGTTGACAATTTACACTCTTATATAAGTGGGCGTGGTTTCAGCACCTGCAGCAGATGTACCTCCAGCTCCTTTCATGTACTTAGCGACTTTTTTAATCATTCAGATTTGGCTAGGGAGTAAATAGACTCAAAAGTGAGTCTCTAGACACGGTGCTTAACTAGAGAGCGATGACACGCCCCCAGCTGTCGTTGCTGAACTGGGTGGAGACAGTTACAGAGTCTAAAAAGAACCCTTGAATTGCAGAACCAGTGTTTAGGGCGGTCCTTCGTATTGGGGGCGGTGACTTGCTGAAGTCTTGTGCTTGTTAACAAAGCTGTCGCACGCTTTTGCAACGTTACGGACGGTGGGCCAGGCTTGATAGAATAAACTTTTCCTGTAACCAGCAGGTAAACAAGACAACATGTCATTCTTGTCCTCGGTTAAAAGTTTTAAACAAAGTTGCTGTAAATCCTTCATTGCACCAATCTCGTGGACTGAGCACACATTCGATAAAACAGAATCAAATAACCTAACGTTTCTCTGGTCATCCATTTTCAATGTTTTAAAAAGTTCTCTCCATGTTACAAAGTGATTCACTATATCTCTAGTCTGTTCCTTAAGGAGGAGAAAAGAGGGAGTGAACTTTTTCTGGGAAAGCGTCTCTTTTTCAAAAATGTAAGGGGTGTGGCTTTGTTAGCCACAGTTCTTGCCACCGTCCCAGCAACTGCCTTGCATTTTGACGTCCCCAGACGATCGGTAGGTGGAGATCTGTGATTGTCTGGTATCGAGAGACTAGGGGGTAAACATGGCATTTTTCCGTGTGGTGACAAACTGTAAAGACATGACCCAGACAGATGAGGAAGCAGCAATCAGCAAAGGAGACGCACATGTCTGTGTTCAAAAAGGGAGAGCTGTGCACATGAACAGCAACAGGATAAACTATGTTCAGAACGCTGTGTGCACACGTAACATGTCACCTCGCAAATGAAAGTGAAGGCTGAACACAGAACTTCATTTCATTTCCTCCCACGCAGCAGTGTGTCATTGACGAGCGCTTACATCTCGCCTTTGGCTGTAATCCTAATTTCTTGCAGTGATTTATTTTGGGATATTCGACCCATTATGAGTGTTTTATCAACATTCTGCTGCACATCACTAAAATGTTTCTGTCTGGACCAAAAAGACTTGTGGTAACTATTTTTGCAATGAGGGATTTTCAAGTCAGAAATTTTTTTTTTTTTTTTTTTTAAGGATTAACCCTCATAGTGGGTCAGAACATTTTTGTCGGGGTCAAAGTATTTTCTTGCCTTTTCTTACAAAGAGTTCACAGTTTCTTGCTTGAAAGCAGGAGGTCAGTGAAGAGAAGCGTGAGCCGGCGTCAAAGGACTCTGATGGAGCTTTTCAGACATTCAGGGTCACTAAACTGTGACACACTTTGACCAAAAGATTTTCTCCCCCAGTTTTTTGTTCACAATAATACAGAGAGAAGTTGCAGCAATAAAAAGAGTCATAAAGAAACTGTGTGTTTACTGTTCATCTCCCTGTAGCCTTCAATGAAAATTACATGTAAACTTATTTGGTGAAAACATGTTTGCACCTTTGTCTTAAAGGACCATATCAGTCCACTTTTGACTTCTCACCATTAGCAGAGATCGCCCCATCTTCTACAAATATTGTTAAAATTCAACCATGTGTTTACTTCAGTAGCTTTCAGACTGCATTTTTAAACCCCTTCACTGCCATTCATGTTGAAACAGGGTATAGAAACACTATAGGACAAGTAGAGATAATTCACTCTTCTAAAGAGAACATCTGCGTTTATTTGGTCAAAAATCGCTGAGCGAGAGAGAGTGAGGAGCCAGGAGCCGCGGAGACCAAAGTTATTACGCCTGGAAAAATAGTTTTTACATGTGTTGCCTTCCTAACTCTAATATTAGCATGAAGAAAGATTTTGATTTTTTTTTTTAAACTATAACGTCACCATCTAGTGGATGTAAAAGTCAGTTGATTTTTGTTATTTTAATATCTAAAAAGCTGATTTTGTAATTGCAAAATTTATTAAGTAATTATGTCATAAAATATCGATACTTGATGTGTATAAATTGATACAATATTGTCATGTGAAAAATCTTGATGTTACGCTGTATCGACCCCCCCTGCAATGTTCAGGTAGGCCCACTTTCTGTAACGTTTGTTGAATACGGACAAGATGTAAACAAACACACTTTGTCATCGGTAAAGCTTTTTTGGGAAGCATAGATGGGCTTTATGTAACTTTTGTGGCTGATGCTGACAAAGTAGAATGACGTGGAAACACTGGTATGGTCCTTTAAAGAGTAAAGTTGAGTTTAACCTGATAAACTGATTAAATAATCATTTTGAGCTAAATAATTTGCCAAATAATCAATTCCAAAATGAAGAATCGTCCAATGAAAATGAGTTATTCTTTAAATAATTTATAGAAAAATAATGCTGCTTTTTTATTTGATCTGTTATTACCTGCAGTTTTATTCTTTGATATGAATTGTAATCAGGTTTGTTTATATCATGTCTCTTCCCTTCTCAGTTGTTAGAAACTTAAAGAGTTATATTAGTTATATTGTATTTTTTCTCATCATAACATCCCTTTTTTAGAATCATACAATTAATTGTATAAATGATGGTTGTGCTTCTTAGAAACTTTAAAATTGAATTGAATCCGTTGCTGATGTTGTTCAGTTACTCAATATTTTCAAAAGCAACTTTTGTTCCAAAACATGAATTAAAATATTAATTCTACTTTTATAAATGACTCACATCCCAGCAGTTCTGTTTTTCCTCTCTCTCCTTTTCTTTTTTCAGTTTGACACTTTCCACAAGAGTATTTTTTTGAACAGCATTACAGCAGACAGTTATATTTAAAATAATCTATTAATACGAATCAAGCATTCAACAGGGAGCTCACAGTTGGCTGAGCAGCAACTAAACAAATGTCGGAGTTGTCAAACTGAAAGCCTTGAATTGCCGTCCTGCCGCTGCAGCTTTTCAACGAGCTGCTAATTTCCCTCCAGAGTCAAGAAATTATCGAGATTTATTACACAGCACACAATATTCTATTCAGCTGTTATGCATTATTCTGTTCATTTGAATTTATTGTTTTTTTCTTTTCAGCGAGTGACTGCCAGCTTCTCACCAAACTGCCCAAAGTCAAATGCATCCGCAACAACAAGAGAGAAGGTAAGACAGCAGTGAAGATCTGTTTGTATGCTTTTTTCTAAATAATTGCATGTTTAATTATCCATACTACATTTTGTGTGTGTGTGTGTGTGTGTGTGTGTCATAGGCTGTCTCCTCACTAGGTTAGGGTTTGATCGATCACCATCAAAGACATGTATGTTAGGGTTGACACTCCTGTCAGTGCCCCTGACCAAGACGTGGACAGAAACATCTGGAGTTGGTCATCGGGCGCTGTGCTGTGGCAGCTCACTGCTTCTAGTTGTTGCTGACATCACAGCTAGCTGAAAAATATGGAGGAGCATGTGCACTCAGACAATCCATCAAAAAATACAATGAACACTCATTTTAAAAGACATGAAACTCACCAAATGTTTAGTGGTGTACCAACACTAAAACATGAAGCTAAACACGGATTAATCCCCCAAGGGGATTAATGAAGTTACTGAAGCCCATACAGGACCAAAAGTAGCTATGGCAAGTGTAGACAAGTCGGTACTTTAGATGTAAATCATTTCCTTTTGTTGTCTCATCTCTTGTTTCTCTGCTGGGCGTTTGAACACAAATTAATAATGTAACATTTCCACATGGAAAGCCTGGAGGAGAACAAGTGATCTTTGGCACTTTCCACTTGAACACCAAGCCTTTCCTGTGTACGACTTCACAAGTTCCACTTGAAGGCCGCATTAGCACTGGGCTAGGGTTAGGTTTAGGATGAGGGTCAAGGTTATGCATTCAGTTGGGATGGTTAAGGGTAATTTAATACACTTTATTAATGACAGGTCCCCATAAAGATAGGAGTACAAGGCTATGGGTGTGTGTGTGTGTGTGTGCAGACTAACCTTTGTCACCACCATCCCAAAAAAGTAATTTTAAAATCATCCTGAAGTGACTCTAAACTGTCCCAAAATCAAAATGTCGCATTTCTAAGTTGTTGTTTCTAATTATAGAAAATAATTCAAAGTAATTTACCTCCAAATGTGTAGTGACTGAAGTACATCAGTGCGTTTATTTACTCTAAACTTGCTAACTTGTTACACTAAACTACAGTTTACGAAACTACACTCGTCTGAGCAGCTGTTAGCTTTATTAGCTCTATTAGCTCTGTTAGCCAAAAAACCTCAGGACTTTGCTGCACACAGGCACAAAATTGCTACAGCTAACAGCTAATGAGCTCTCCTGCTTTTTTCAACACAGATTTGTTTTTCTTAATGTAGTTTTCTATGGGAAACACTATGAGGCGCCCTGTTGATAGTGAGTCTTCATATTTTTTTCTAACATAGGTCTTGTGTTCAAAACCAGCTTGAAGTCAGTGCTCCGTTTGCTTTTTCCTTTGCTAAGTGATAGATGTGCTTACATAAATATATTTTAAAAAAAGTTTTTCCTGGGAAAAATCCTTATTTATCTGATGCACATTTTTAATCATCCCCCAGACGATGTCATGTCATTAGACTCCAACCTCGGTGTGTCTCTGCACACATTTGTCAGCAGTATTGTGCGTGTGTGCATGCGTGTATAAAAAGTATTTTAGCACCTCTGCCTCTTCATCACTTTTGCTTGAACATTTCCATATATAAACCCACACCTACAGACGGACAGTCAGACATACAGTCAGTAAGTGAGGTGAAATTGTTTCATTCATCTTTAACGACACATGGAGCCACAGAACTGAAATGACCTGAAGTGAATTGAAGTGACAGGAGCTGCTACTGAAATAGAACCCAGAGAGGCAGAGAGACGCCGGCTGTCATAGAAGAACTGAAGAGAAAATGTCTTTCATGAACTCAAACCAAATATACCACAAATTCAAAAGCAAGACCACAACTTAAAATGTGATGTCTACCTTTGCAAAGTGCCAGAAAATCTGCATAAAAACTGCAAAATTCATAAATAACTTGGCAAAAGCATCAGTGATGAGCAGCAGAGAGGTAATGCCTCAATCACACTAAATATGGATGTTAATACAGCCATGCGTCACGGCCATGCTTATCATTTTTCTATATAATCCATTTGGAGCTGCGGCCATGCTCTTAAATATAGAATACAAATGAATGCAATACACAAATTAACATGACAGCTTGACAATGTGACGGGGTCATGAGCGTTTTGGGAATGAAACTCATGATTATGGGCCAGAAAAGGTTCCTGTTATTCAACTGCAGATGACTCTGCATGAATGTGTGGAAGTTTAAAGGAGTGAGAACTGGTGTTTGATACTCAGGACTCTCAGACAGTTTCATTCTGAGGTGAAATATGTGAATGATTTTAGGTGTTTTAGTCCATTAACCTTTTATCACCTGCTGTATAGAGATTTTACAGCCTGCCAGTGCTTTAGAAAGTCAATGAAGGTGTTTCATGTAAGAACAGAAAAGGGATTTTTGTCAATAATATGGTGCCAACTTCTAGCTGTCTGTTCTGTGTGTGATCTGGTGTTCTGTCTTTATATTGCACTGGCCAACAGAGACTCTTTCCAACACATTTCCTTATTTGTAGTTTAAAAAATATGTGGGGAAGATACCCTGATCTGGAGATTTACTGTAAGATTCTGTCTAAAGCCACGCTCAGACATACGCAAATGCAGGCAAGTGAATTTCGCCTGTGGAGGCAAAATTTGTCATTTGACAAGCCGATCTTTGTGCAGGATGTTACGCACACGAGAATCAGTTCACTAGTTTGTAGTTCGTGCGAGGTGTTGTTGTGTTGTTGGTTTGCGAGAGGAAGAAGTTTGACTTTATTGATGAGCAAAGAACAATTCTGGCATTTCATTTGTTGAGGACAAGCAGAAGGTCGGACGGAGCAGGAGCAGGATGTGGGTCCATCCAAGGTTCAAGGAAAACCCTTGGAGAATTTCACCGGCTTTGTTAAAGCTTACTGGGTCAACTACAGCCAAAGAGTTTCCTTTTATGTATGTGTAACCATGATCTAAAGCAACACATGCAACTCTGAATGCACAGAGGTGAAGAGAGCGTCATTTCCCTTCATCTTTAAAATGACTACAAGGAATTTATAAGTATTTATCAAACAGTCTCATGATTCCTCTGATGATTTTAAATTTCCTGTAACAGCAAACGAGACCCTCAGTGAAAAGACTGTTTTTATGAAGTTACTATTAATGCCTGTGATTGGGTCTGAATCGCCACGAACTCAGACAAAACGTTTTTTTTTATTCCGTTGTTCTGTGCAATAACAATGTAGACAGCTCCGCTACACTTTATAATAATCTCTGGTTGAAGCAGCAATATGGACAAAAGAGTCCCGTTAAAGAGTCAGGATCTGGAGGTCTTCATGTTAATGAACCTTCAATGATGCTCCTCATCACTATTAACTAACGCCACTCAACACCGAAGTGTCCATAGTAGCTACGTAATATTATCGGTGACAGCTGAATTAATGTGTTGCTATGTATAGCACTGGGAATGTGACGTCGTTATGAACGGCAAAATGCGATAGCATAATGCTAACGTGTAAATGCTAAAGGGTGACACTCATATAGCTTTTCAAGATTCCTTGATAGTCACAATAGTCAATAAAAGGGTCACGATGGACTAAACAGTAAACAGAACATATTTAACTGCACTTACTTCTCTTGCATAGATACAGACTGAGTGAAATAATATCGCCTCCATTAACAGTATCACCTTAACCGAACAGGCAGGAAACAACAACACAGCTTTAGTTCCACCCTCAGTCTTTCTGACAGACAATAGCGTAATTATATTCTATGCTTGTGGCTGTTAGTGTTACCTTAGCATGTGACATTAATGCAGATGACTGTGTAATGTTAGCCTACAGAAAATAGAGGTGAAAAGGTCTCAGGGGACATTACTGCCATACAACTGGTTTATAACTTATTTCTCAGTCACATATAAATACATTACCTCATCACGATCCATCCTGAAGTCTCTCTTTCACTCGCTTCCAAAACAAACACATGCGTTGCCGGTGTTATGCCACGTTCTGCCTGCCTGGCACATGCTAACACATATCTTTAGGACAGTGGGCACTTGTGTCACCCCAGCTTTTGTCCAAAGGGGGCGCTAGAATCAACAAAAACTGAAAGTTCCTCGTAGTCACTTTAACATTAAAATAAAAACAAACAAGAAAACCCCCTCTATTTCTGAAAATGCTGACACAAAAGAAATACGTAAAGAAAATACGTCACACTGTTAAAAAGTGAGGCAGCACTGTGATCACAGAAGCATACAGTGCATCTCATTCATACAAGTGACCATTCACTTTATACCACAGCAACAGTCTTTTACTCACCACAGACGAAGACATTTGAAGCCATTTCAGTTAATAACTTTGGCTGTCGCACTTCAGACGTCGTTGTCACAATGAGTGAGAGCACGTCTAACACTTGAACCTCCGTAATAACCGTCTGTCTGGGCATCATCTTCTCTGGATGGTTCACAGTGAGGACACAGTCTGAACCATCCAGACAAGATAATGCTCAGACTTCAACTTAAAAGAGACAGACAGATATTCCGAAGACATCTTGTTGCTGTTATTTGTTGCTGCCTGAATTCAAATAGCACCTCACACCACATCTCACTGCAGCAAACAGTAGAAAATACTCAGAAAACGCTTGTTTCTGGCTCTGTGAGAGCACAGAAATACCTCAAAATATGAATCTCGTTTTTGTTTTTCCGACTGCCAGTATTTCTTTCTTTCCCTCTGGAAGTCTTTCATTTAATATTTCATCACTCTTTCTCCTTTTTCCTCTCTCACCCACCTCTCTGTTTGCCTCGCTCTCCGTAACAACGGAGACGCTTGTCCTACATGCTGTCACGGAGGGGTTTCATTATAGAACAGTCATGCTGATCACACACACACACACACGCACAGGGTACATCAGTTTGGCTAGTTAATAGTTTATGGCTTCAGGCCTTCCTACTTGATTGTCTTTTAATGCCCATAAAACACACCAGGCTGAAAGTGTATGTCTTCAATGACACACACGCACACACACGCAAGTACTGTATACTTGTGAGGACCCTCGTAGACATACTGCATACTCGAGCCCCTGACATTACTTCGACCTCACCCTTATCTGCAGGCAGCTTCAGATTCACCAGAACAACTTCTTGCTTTGCTTTATTCATGAAAATTTTAAACTCTGTCACATTAACCACAGACTGTGTGTGTTGGTTCCTTGTCTCTTTAGGCTCATTAAGAAGAGTCCTGCAGAGTTGGGAAAACATTTTTTAAAATTGAAAGTATTTTCAACTTGTGCCTTTGCTTCTTTAATTTGCACCATCCAGAGTAAACTTGTTTTCTGATGTATTTTTTGTTCCAAACAAGATTTTTGTTAACAAGTGGCTAAATACAGAATTTGAGTAGAATTTTCAGAGGTTGTTGTGCAACAGACATGTAGTCAAAGTTCTGACCAAACATAAAAATCAACAACAGTGGCTCATATGTTGTTAAAGATTATTGACAGTTGATTATATATGGCGTCCTCATGAAGGAGCGAGCTACAAAACCTTTATTTGTTTATTTGTTTGGACCTCCATTAGCTGTGCCATAAACCACAGCTGCTCCTCCTGAGGTGCACGCATATATTCAGTATTTAAAAAAACAAGTATTAGTCATTAGAGTCAAACAAAAGAGCGACCAAAACAGAAAATAAGGCTACAAAAATAAAAAGCAAGGTGGGTTTTGTCAAAGATTTGTGGTGGACTTCAAGGCCTCGCTGTGATTTAAACAAAGTGCAGATTGTTGAGTTATATCGACAACTTTGCAGCGCTGGAAGTCAGACGGCTGAGCCCGACAATTATTGTAATCGTCCAAATTTGAGAATCCAACGAGGACGGCAACTTAATTTCAAACTCTGACTTATCCTCACAAACATACAGTTTTACAAGCACGCGCACACACGCACATGCGCACACACACACACGCACACACAAAGCTATGATAGGTAGAGACAGTTAATAGTTGTCAGTGCATATTTAACACTGAAACAAAGCCAGCCTGTCCTGCAGTGTGTGTGTGTGTGTTTTTCTAGGTTTGTAGGGTCGAAACCTGTATTTTCACTCACAGTGTGGAGTCAGACAATGTTTGCAGGGACAAAATCTTGGACCCCACAACTTTAACATTAAATTTTAGGGTGAAGACTAAAGTTTAGGCGTACGGTATGAATTGGTTCAGGTTAGAGTTTTGGGCTGTACAAATGAATGGAAGTCAATGTGAAGGCCCCACAAAGATAGCTGTGCAAACGTGTGTGTGTGTGTCTGTGTGTGTGTCTGTGTGTGTATTTGAGCAAATGGGTATCCACTTGTGTGAGTGTGCTTTTGTATCTTTCTGCCTGCTTGTATGTGGGTCCTGGGCGTGTGTGTGTGTGTGTGTGTGTGTGTGTCCATCCATCCAGAAAATAAAGCCTTATTGAGGATGAAATGGGATTTTTAATTGGCTGAGCTTCGTCCTAACAGAGCAGCGTGAAACGTCACAGCCCCTCGTACAATGTCACCAACACACACACTCACAATGGACCCACACACGGTCACGACAACACGCACAGTGTTACACATCCCAGCTTTGCATGTGCGTACACGCTTATTAGAAACCACAGACATGCACACACACACACACACACACACAGAGTTCGTCTCCATGTCAGGGAGTATTGATTAGACCATTTAGTCCAAATAGAAAAGAACACAGGCCCCCATCAGGGAGACCTCCCTAACAGGCCCATTTAAACACACACACACACACACACACACACTATCTCTCTCTGTCTGCTTGAAACACACTAACCCTCACTCCACTCTCTCTCTGTCACACACACACACACACACACACACACACACACATAAACCTTCCCCCTAACACACACACTTGCAGAGTGTGATGGGCCTGTTAAAAGGTTGTGTCCATGTCTGACAGGGCCTCTAAGAGCCCTGCATCGATTTTCCCCTTTGCTGACTGACTGAGAGAGCGAGTGAGCGAGCTAGCCAGAGAGAGACAAAGAGAGAGAGAGCGGGGATGTCAATAGGTAGAGCAAGGCACTAACAATACCGAGGTTAAGGGTTCTATTCCTTTCCAGTGCCAAAGTGCTCTGCCTTGCTGCAGCTGTGAGGCTGCAGGACGACAGTGTGCTCCTCTGAAGGATGAAGCTGAGTGTGTGTGTGTATGTGTGTGTAACTGATAGTCACAGCTCGTGAGCGTGAAACTTGAACATATACTGTCTTATCCGATCTGCCACCGTGAAAAGAATCAATTTCAGGCGGCAAAGTGCTGGATTTCAATTTAGCAGAGAGCAACTGTGACGGCTGCATGAGGCTGAATGTTGGATATCAACTGAATCCAAGCAGAGGCGCAGTATGGATACTACACGGTGTGACGTTACGCATGCATGTGATGTCGTAGAGATGGAAAAGGTTAACAAGGCGTCTTGTCAGAGGCAGGATTCAAACCTGCAGCTCAAGGGAGCAACAACAAAACCTTCTGCTTGTAAATTTGAGGTCGTTTCAGATCAATCAGGCGTTGCTGTGATCATCTCAGGTTTGTACAGCCGTGTTGGAGTGTCGCCCTTCTGCAAATGCAACATTAAGTCAAGCCAGGTCAAGTTTGATTTATATAGCACATTTCATGCACAGAGCAACACAATGTGCTTCACACTAACGATCAAGACGCTGTCATAAGAGCAACCAGTTGCCCGCGCAGAAGTCACAAAAATTCTATTTAAACAACGTTGTGTATATACAAATATTGAGTGTAGCGGTAGTTCAGGCAGGAGTCAAGCTGAGCTGTCATCAGCAGCAATCAGCTGATCACCTGCTACACATACAATTGGCAAACTAGTCGTTGGCGTCTTATTTAAACTGCCGTAGCCTCGTCTGTTCACCTCCACCCCAACTCCTCCTTTTAGGCGGGGCCTGACTTAATCAGTGTCATTGTGTTGTCATTGATGCCATACCACCAAATTTAAGTTGCTGCAAATATGTACATTCTTTTGATGTAGTGGTCCTGACTAGGGATGGGGATTGAAACCTGTTCTATTCAGGACCCGGTTCCACTTTTTGTCAAAACCCAAAAATCAATAACATGTGGGCTAATTGGTACTGCTATCAAGTTCCGTGGGTCCTTTAACATAATATACACTATATTATGCATTTCTTGCAAAGGGGGGAAACACAACCTCCATGGCGACGCACAGCAGCATTGTGCATCAAATTAAACCTGAATGCAGTACCTCTGACTGTCTTCCAGTTGAAAAAAACTCCTCCCACTCCATCAGCTGCTGCTGCAGGCACAGTCTTCATCATCATCCACTCAAAGCAGCAGTGGTAAGCACACTAAGACTTGTAGAAAGTCCTGCCAATTAAAAATTGTAATCCAAAGTTGAAATCCAAGTCAAAATCGCCAGGATAAGAGCTAGTTAGCTAAATTACCGAGGCTGCGTAAGCTTTCGTATGTGATGTGTTCAAGGTCGGCTCAACAAAATGACTATTAGTCGGTAGGTACTGTCATGATGTGTTCACATGTATCATCAAGAATAGGAAAATTTAGTTTCTGGCGATACCAGTTCCATTAAAAACAAATTGTCACCTCGTTTTTCCACAAAATTTTTCTGCTTCAACTTTTCCACTCATAGAAAAGTATCAATAGTGGTATCGATAAAGACTCGAATCGTTTAGGAGTCTCGATAATGGTATCAGTATCAATAAAAATTAATGATCCTCATCCCTAGTCCTGGCTGAATTAGGTATTAACAGCTTGCACACCACAAATAAGGCCAAACACACATAAACCCAAAGGCACCAAAACCTAGCCTTTGTTTTTTTCCCCTTTTGTGGTTGTTCACCTCTGGTCGGCTGATCAGCTGATTGGCCTCTGCGACATGACATCAGCTTATGTTCCTCCTAAAGCTGACTGTGTTTTTGTTGCCACGGTGATGTTTTCTGGAACGCCTGCACTCCGCACTGCTGCTGCTTCAACAGACCATCGACATTAAAATGAAACTTTGGTCTGAATAACTTTTGTCTGTTATCTTGTTTCTTTATCAATGGAGGATTTTAGTCGTAGCAGTATTAGTAACAATAGTTGATGTAATAGTAACATTTGTGGTATATTCATCATCATATTTTAATTTTTTTTCGACAGAATATGTTCTTACACTATAATTCATTAAGAAATATATCAGATGACAACAATAAAATAGTAATAAAACATGAATTTTAGCAAATCATACAGCAAATAAATGGTCATACGATGCTTCTATGTGACTGGTTGGCACATTAGCACCTCGTACGGTGTTTTTTAAAGTGGGGGTCCTGGCACATCAGCCAAGCACAGCAGGGCTGTGCGCTTGTGGGAGTGCATGTAAGTGATGATGCCCTGCGCTGATTGGTAGGGTACAATTGTGGTGACATTCACGTGGAGGACAGACACAAGACATTTTTACAGACTCTGCTTCAGCGCCGCATTGAACGCTTGCCAACAATACGCTTGCTATAATTTTCACAGAACTGAGTAGCGCATCTTTGAGCTGCTTCTGTTATTTTATACAGCGAGCCGTGGTCGCAGATTCAACGGAGACATTGAACAGCGTCGGCATCAGTTTCCTCTACTAAGACAAATGGCCGACATGCACCCAAAACAGTTAAATAAGTGATTAAAATGCATAGAAACAGTAGGAAAACTCTGACGATGATAACATGACTCAGTCATAAAGCTACATGTCATATAGAGCTGCCTCAGTTGGTTTCCTTCGAGCTTAATATGTCCTCTGTCACTAAAAATGCATGACATGTGCCACCATCATGTAAAAGGTTATGTTTACAAAAATCTCTAGGCTACATGTTTACAGTGGGCAATTTTCACCGTGTACACATTTTATGATTTTTAAACAAAAAAAAGACTGAGTTTTTCACAGATCAGCGGGCTGCTGCCCGTCCACCAGACTTTTTTCCCCTCTCTCCACTCAGCGTGCTATCATGACTTTAAAAGCACCAAATGACTTGCTTTAACAAATTTCATTAGTTCATAATCTAAAGAATTGTAAAATATTGTTTTCATGAGTCTTTTCAGTCAGAAAATGATGGATCTTGCCATTTCATCCTGGCAGCGTAGGACAAAATCAATAGAATCCTCTCAGTGTTACTAAATCATCAACAATTTGTTGTTCATTTTTCCAATTTCCGAATTCTGTTGATCGCAGCATCACAAAGTCCCCTCAGCACCTGTACAGACCGACACAGTGATACACGAGGTGTTGTGATGACAGAAACAGAGTTAAGATGGCTTCAAAAATGAGAAAAATGGATTCTGAATGTCACGTTTTTAACCCAGAGTGGACATCTAAATATTTTGTGACACACGTCAGTTCAAAGGCAAAATGTTTGATCAGTTTTTCATGACAGTGTCATTCATAAATATATCAGTTATAATTAAGTCTCATAGAACACAAGTTAGACAAGTAACGCAGAATGGAAAATGCATGAATGTGTTCATGTACATGAGAATGTGTTTGTTCATAAACAGTAAATGATATTTTCTTCAGTTAAGCAGATCTGCACTGCAGTAGTTTGATAGTTAACTACAGAGGTAAGACAGTCTCACACAGTTAGATAAGAATAACTGAACAAAGAGGAAATTTTAAAAAGTATTTTAGTAATTTTTAAAAGTAGTGTCTGTGAATATTAATATTGTCCTTATGCACTGATGCAGCCATGTTACCTAATGGTAAAAATAAAATTTTGATTGTTGTGAAACAAGTTTCATCAGTGGCATATGCAGAGGTGCAGCATTTTGCAACAGTCTTTTGTTTGTTTGTTTGTTTTTAAAAAGGCCTCATGCCTCCTGGGCTGACAAATAGTCTGTTGTGAAGCAGCCTGTAATGTTGACCAAATTCATGTGGGCTGCTTGAAACTTCAGTCAGTATTTCATCTTTCGGTCCTGTTGTAGGATGTGCGGCCCTCCACTTCCTTTTCTAAATCAGTGTGGCCCTTTGGAAGAAATCGTTGCTCAGCCCTGGCTCAAAGGATACAAAACCTTGTTGCAGTTGCTTCCTCAGTGATGATAGTTGTTCATGAGGCTGCGGTTTATTGGAACTTAGGTTCAGACAGATGTGGTAAACGTGGAGCTCTTTGCCAAAATCAGAAGCAGCATTATGAAGACGATTATTGTTTAAAGTGTGTAATGAAGAATGAATGAAGCTGTAACATGGTTCTGTTTGTTTGTGCGTCAGGTCTGATCAGGTCCAGGGTGCGCGGGGCCGATGCTGCGAGGGCGGGGGTCCTCACCTTCCTGGACAGCCACTGTGAGGTGAACAAGGACTGGCTGCCCCCCCTG
>JAQFJA010000010.1:22100875-22111272 GCA_029874485.1 Naso brachycentron | reverse complement strand
CTCTCTTCTTTGCAGTCACTGTAAAACTTGGTAAAGTTCTCAGCATCTAGTTCTTTAGGGAAACTCTGTTATTTATCTCTTTCTCCTCTGAGCTCACAGACAGGCAGCGAATCTCCAATTAAATTACAGTAACGCTACACACACACACACACACACACACACACACACACAGTGATGTGAACTTCAGTGAAGTTAGACATGTCTTATACTGTGTTTGTGTGTGTGTGTGTGTGTGTGTGCTGCTGTGCTGACATCGAAGCTTTTACAGTAAGCAGGTCAAATGAACACACATGTCGATGAACGCACACACATGCATGTACAGCAGAAACGCAACACGCATGCACATTTTCTCACACACAAGAATCAGACAAACAAATCAGAGTGCGTCAGCACATCATCAAATATTCACAGAGGTTTGGCCCGCTTAGATGTGACGTGCAGGAGAGAAAACTAATGAGAAAGAAAGAAGGAAACATCAAATAAACAGCAAGTCAGGTTAAACACACACACACACACACACACAGAGCGAGAGAGAGAGAGAGCACAGGTACCATGACACATCTGATCTCATGCATCTGAAGTAAAAATGTTCATTTATTTAGCACCTATCAGAGCAGAATGTCTCAAAGTCCATCACAATAACAATGAAGAATAAAACATAAAATACATGAAAAACAGATTAAGCAACAAAACATCGGTAACATCGATTCTTGACATGACATGTCATGACATGTCAGAGGGGTAAATGTTGAGAAGTTTGTCTTTTTGTCGGACTGAGAAAAGAAACAAAAATATGTTGCAAGAAAAATAAAACATCTTTTATGTTCCCCAGAATGAGGCTGCCATGTGTTAGAAATGACAAGATACGAAACATCAGCTGATAATGAAACATTTGGGGAAAACAAAACATTCTTATGCTCGACTGCAGGAAGTGTTTTGCAGTTCCAGGCGACGTTTCTCTCCGCATGAAATTATTTTGGCACAGCGATCACACTTTGCTGTCTTTTGTGAAGTTAAAGCCCCATTTGGACGGGATTAACATTACATGGGGAGGCGGGGAGTGAAATATTCACTGTGCTCCTCAGTTATTTAACTATTCTCTCCAGACGGCTTTTTAACCATCAAACTGCAGAGTGTGATGTGTAAAAGACGTAGACTTCTTCAGGATGGAGCCACAACAGCCAGCGAAATGCCTCCTCAGAGTTCAGTATGGATCAAAAAGTGAAACTTCTCAGAAAACACTTCAAACACACACGAGAACCAGAATAAAATGTGACTTTTCTTATCTTGTGTGTGTGTGTGTGTGTGTGTGTGTTTGTGCGTGTAGAGATCTCATTCCGGGTGTGGCAGTGTGGTGGAAGTCTGGAGATCCTCCCCTGCAGCAGAGTCGGTCACGTTTTCAGGAAGAAGCACCCGTACGTCTTCCCCGAGGGAAATGCCAACACGTACATCAAGTGAGTCCATGGAAGAGTTCAGGCTGACGTTTTTTTATTCACTTTTATTTAAAGCTGGAGTAGGCAATGACTGGAACAGTGTGCAAAATACCCCATGCCAGTCGGGGGGTCTCCTCCTAACTAATGCTCCAGTGCTATGCTGAAGTCTTAGAAATAGCAGGCCAGTCAGACGATGGACCAGCCGAACCTGCTTCCTTTTTTGGTTTTCCCGGTTAAGCTTTTAAGGAGAAAATCCAAAGTCGGTTAGTAAGGAACTTTGTTTTCTCTTTGCCATGTTTAGTCCATGAGTGAGCCAATACTGAAACAGAAAAAAAATCCACTCAGCTTTCTTTGACTTCGACAACAGATACAGTGCAGCAGTTATGGTTATATCAGCTGTAGTTAATGAAATGGAAAGTCCCCCTTCCTCCCGATGTCCCCACTTTGCTGTGTGTGATACAGGTCGGAGCGACTCAACGTTATACTACAGGATGATGTTACAAACCCTGACATGGTGTCGCTAAGTTTTCCAATGTGTGTAGGACCCCCACAGCTGATACAGCGCAGAAATTATCATTACATCAGCCATAGTTACCGAAATGGCAAACCCCCTCCTTCCCCCTGACATCCCCACTTTGGATCTGTGTGAAAACGGAGTGGTGCAGTAATACTCTATGGGATGATGTTATCCAACCAGACACCCCACCCCACCCCCCATACCCCCACCCCCCGAACAGGCTGATATTATCAGGCTGTGTGTATTTCCTTCACTTGCGCGAATGATGTGATTGAACACAAATTATGATCTGGTGGAGTATACAGTAGTCATAATTTTTAAATATTTATTAAAGGAGAAGTTCCTGGATTTGTGAGTTTCTTTCAGCAATATTTCTGGTGATTCGCACAGCAAATCTCATACCCCTCTGTTTGAATTGTGCCCCTTCATTTGAAGGGCCATTTAGCCTGAACACTTCACTCACCTTCTGTCTCAGCAAGAATCGGGACACCCCTACATCTAAATGTGAATGCACAAAACGGAGGGCGAGGGCTAAGTGTTTGGGGTAAGGGGTGAAGCGGGACTGGGCTGCAGTGTCACAGCTTATGTTTGTTTGTTTTGTTTGTTTTTTTCAGGGCTTTGTGGCCTCTGTGCTCTTTGTAGCTCAAGTTGCTGCTGGAGTTTGGATGTCTCTTCTCGCCCCTCCTCTCCATTTACCTTTGAGTTTAGCTCCCTTAGGTCTGAGTCAGTTTGTGTTTATAGTTTGAAGATGAATTCGTACAGTGTGGGATCACATCCTGTCGTTCTCATTCGGATCCTGTAGTTAAAATAATACATTCAAACTGTCTGCAAACTGGAGAGAAAGGGTTCAAATAGTCCGGTGAGGCCTGAGTGAGTACAAATAATTCATAGGGATTCATAATTCAGTTGGTTAATATTCATGTCAGAGCCACAGCTCAGCTGAAGGTCACCTGACCAGGTTCAACGTCCTCAAGCTTCTGTCAGTGTTATCCTTGTTCCTCTCAACACCGTCTCCTTTTTTAGTTCAACTTTTTTTTCATTTTCTTTGCAAGTTTTGCACCAACTCCAGCATAAATGAGCAAATCTCACTGTTTATGACGGATGGATGATTCTGCTTTGGTATTCTATAAAGTTGAAATTTGTGTTTCTGCAGGATTTCTGGGGTGGCCTTGCGATGTGACTTTGACATTGTCCTGTATATTTGCTCTGTCATTTATCAAGCTTCTTTTCTTATGCATTGGACACACTGTATGCATGAGCAGCACGTGAGCGTCACAGACAAGTCGCGTAGAGATTCAAAAGTAAGAAGCCTTTGAGAACCATGTGAGCCCATAGTGCACCCCCCGAACATGTCGCAGGGCCTTACCCCAGTCCAACCCTTGATGCTGAGCGCCAGGCAGGAAGGCTTCATTTTTATATATTGAACCCCAACCTCCGAATCTCAGGGTGGACACTTCAACCACATGGCTGCTGAGATGGTAGAAATTCAGCTCATCGCCTATGTTGTCATGTGACTTGGCTGTTCCCATCAAAAACAGAAAATTAAGAACATCTATTGAAAGTCTTATAGATATTATATTTCATTATTATTCTCATTTTCTATGAAAAACATCTCAAATGATTATGGTGTGATTTTTGCCAAACAAAGATGTTTTCTTAGTTTGTAGAATATGATGTATAGGCCACGAAAACTTGACACAAATTTCTTTTTTAATAAATATTTCACTGCACTGCAGTTTAAAAATTGCTGCAGGCCATATTACTTTTTGGTTCAAATTTCAATTAATTGTGGCCCAAATAATTTCAATATCTACATCTGCATATGTCACAGATTATGTCACAGAAATTATCATCTGTCTATCTATATATTTAGACAGAAAGATAGATAAACAGACTGATATAGATATAGATATGGAGATAGATATGGAGATAGACATGCTCTATATGAATATATAGAATCAGTTCTCATTTACAGTGATGATCTGGCCAAGAGGCAGCAGCAGGAGGTGAGACAGAACAAGACAATAAAAACACGGGTGCATCTAAAACAGGGAAACAATCTTATTCAAAATTTAAAACAACACAATATATACATTATATACAGCAACGGTTATCCAGGAGCAGCAGTTTAGAGGCAGGTGTAGTGATCACAAACTATCGTTTGCAGTGAGTTCTTCAATGAAGAAAAGCACGTCGACTTTTAGCTTCTTTTGCAGCTGCTTCCTGTCACTAAAAGCAGCGAACTGAAATGACAGACTGCCAAAGGAAGTGCGGACTTTTAGGATGATCATGTTAATGAGATTGCTAGAACAGACATTACGGTTACTGCTGGAGATGTTTAGTAGTGACAAAGATATTGAGGGGGGGTTGCCTCTGATAGTTTTATAAATGAACTGATACCAGTGGGTCGATCTGCGGGAATGCGGTGATGGTCAGTTGACAAGAGAGTTCAGGTTGCAGTTATGGGTGTTGAAAGGAGCACTGGTTACAAAGTGGTGTGGCAGATGACGCCCAGTTTATTGATAGGATTTTTGGAGGCAGACCTATAGGTTACATCAGCATAATCTAAGATGGGAGGGGTTGTTGTTTTAACCAGGATGTGCTTTGCAGAGTGGGTAACGATGCCTTGTTACAGTACAGAAAACCAATTCTACGCATCAGTTAAAGGGCTGTACTTTTCCAGTGCATTCTCTCTGTCTCTCTAAAATAAGGATAAAAATCCCATCAAACGAAGACAAAATAAGACAGAAGAGCCTGAGTGTGTGTTGACGCAGCAAATGAGGCTCACGCACACACGCAGCTCAAACAGCTTGTGTGTTCAGCTTTCCATGTCAAGACTGAGAGTTGTGTTTAAGATGGAAGAGACAGTCATCGGGTGTGAGGTGTTTTATGTTTCTAAAATGTTACGGTTCACGTGCCCACATTACTGACCTGCCGGCTGAATTCGCTCCCTAACTGAACTCTACATTCCTGTCATGTGATGTGCACTTACACGCTTACCTACATAACTAACTTTTCTGCTGACCGATCCACTGTTTGGCTGACATAATAAACAGGAAACAGGCGGCGTGCAGCGTCTGCACTCTGAGCCGTGTGTCAGAGTCGCCGAACGCTGTTCACATCATTGTTAAAGTGGATTTACAGCTGCCTGCGAGCCTTTGAGCTGCGAGTACAATATTATCCTATTAGCATAAGCTGTATTCTGTTCTCTGCCCCTTTCAAACGGTTCACACAGAAAGATGTTTACAGGCAGTCCAATAATCCATTAACAGGACTAATGTGCTCAGACTGCATGTGAATTCATCGCGTATAAATAGATTAATCAAGGCCACAATAAGGATGCTGCTTCCACTCAGATTACAAAACCGAGTGCACTCTCAACATCACTGCACGTTGCATTCATCAGTGTAATACAGCGACCAATAAGAACAAAGACGCAGTTTATTTCTTATGTAAATCTGACGTCAGCCAAGAAAAATAACTTATGTAACAGTGGAAATAATTTAAAACAGTTTGTTATTGAATATCCACAGAAGGGCCAATGTATCAGGTGGAGGCATGTGATGAAAGGCATTCTGGGAAACATTGTAGAAGACAAACTGAAGCAGAAGTCAGAGCGAGATCACTGAAAACTAAATTGCAGCACTTCATCACTAAATAACTTCTGGGATGCACAAGTCAATGATTTATCAGGTGGATTATTCCTTTAACAGTTCAGTAACTTATAAACCTCAGCGTGTGAGCGAGGCGTTAGGCGCACACTTCCCGGCTTAATGGGTGTGCGAGGCACTAACGCTGCCGGGTTGGAGGACTCCAGCTCCCAGAAGAAGCGCTCTGGCTGCCAAACGGCACTTTGGAGCAAAGTCGCCGCCAAACGGCTCATATAAACTTATTGTTTGGTGTTAAACCAGCTTATCCACAGCAACACTGAGACTTCTCCTCCCCAGTCTGCCTGTTGGTCCCTTTATTTTGCTCCCAGTAGGCTGTTACCGAGGCAACATCTGTTTGGTGCGGTGGATGATGGCTTTTATTCGTATCACAATGGCCTGATGTTTGTGATCGACGCCCATCTCCCAAACAAAGCTGCTGTTGTCTGCTGCCGTGTTGCTCTGCCGCTTAATTAGCTGGAGGCTCGGCGCTGGCAGCCTGCGTTATGAATATGCTAAATAAAAAGAGCTGCTTAATAATTTGATTACAAAGATTATGCTGTTTTCTCCCTCACTGTGGCCTGATGCTGTGACCTCGCGTGTGTGCATGTGTGTGTGTAGCTTTCCAATTGTAAGCCTGTGTATGACACGTATTTGTGTTTATACGCCTACAAGCATCTCATATCCTTTCTCTCTTCCCCTTTCATTAAACCGCCACAGCCAGTGTGTGTAATGCCTGTAATGGAGGGTTTCTGTCATTTCAATGAGATAGTTCACGGCTCAGAGAAACTCAGCTAATAGCTAATTACTTCAGAGAGAGAAAAAGAGAATTAGAGAAAGACGAGAGATAGAGAAAATTTGCTTCACTGTTTTGTGCAGTGTGGGTGAATAAAGCGCACTGAGTTGAGCAGAACCGAACAGAATAAGAGAGAGAGCAGTGTGCAGGATTTACACCTGGTTTTGTATCTGAATATTCTTTTTGGGTAATGAAAAACTGTTACTGCAAAAAAGTGCAAATTAATGCATAAAGTTTGCAACACAGTTTGTAATTTTGGGCTGTCCCACATAAAAGGCGATTGAAGGACAGCTTATGCTTCGTCACTCGACACATTTGATTAAGTGACGCTTGTCAGAAATGACGTAATGTCAAAAAAATGTGTCCCTCAACATTTTCATTTGATGTCACACACCTGAAGAGTTGGATTCTGTCACGGACATCGTCATATTTTGTCACGTAACATAATCAGATCGTGTTAATGTCGCTATGGAGATAGTTTTAACTGAACTTCCTAGCTGATATTGTAGCGTTCATGTCAAATATGGTCACCATGGCAATAACTAAAACCTTCACCAAAACATAAATAGAAAATGTCACTCTACTCTACACTTATCAAGTGTAGAGTGACGAAGCATAAACAAGCCTTAATCGTGGTGATTTCTGTAATCTTAGTTTCAAATCTTGGTCCACCTTGAAAAGGTTCACAGACTGTAACTGTCCTGGTCTTGCAACCACAGATAGCTTGAGTCAAATTTCTGAAACTGTCAGAAATTTAGAATGACCAGCTTGCATGGTGACAGCTGCTACGACCCACATCTACATGCAGCATTAGAGCAAAACTTTAAGTAGGAATTCGCTGCTGTGCTGCTGGGGCCCCTGCAACATTACAGGTATTTTTCCTCAAGCATCCAGCAAAAGCCCCAACACTTGCCATGTAACTCAGCAAGCAGTGAGTTATTATACAACAGCAACACGTCCAGTTTCATGTCTGCAGGCTTTTTATTTAGCGTGGCTGTTACCAACAACTACACGTCAGTCTGAGAGAACTCTTGTCGGTCCTCTTGCTTGCTCTCTGTCTCTTCCATCAGCCTCCTCTTTGCAGTGTCCTCACCTCTGTCAGTGGGTTAGTCGAGGCTGTGGAATTAGGTTATATTGCCCACTCACTCTAGCCTGATAAACCAGACCCACTCACTTTGTGGATTAATTCCCTGCGTGAAAATGGTCTGGGAACCCTCCCATTCAAAAACCTGATGGGCCGATCGCAACCATTTATCTCATACTGGGCGGGCTTTATGTGATGACTCACTGAAGGGGCAGAGGACAGATTTTAATGTATTATGTTGTCTTGTGGTGTGTTTTACTGAAGCTGCTGAGTCTCAGATCAGAACCGCACAGATCAGTAGAAAGACTCCTACTAAAGGCTCCTATTCTTCCCTGCATGTAGTAATCACAGCAAAACAGTACTTGCCAGGTTGTTCTCCATCTTGTCGGATTATACACATCACTCATTATCATGAAAATGATTTTAAAACTGTTGTTTCCAGGTGAAAAGTCACATATTGTTGCTCTAAATAACGCATTGATCAATGCAACACCACTGTTGCAAGGCCTCGGTTCTTGTGTAGCTCCTTTGTTTTCATCAAACAATGTAGCGACATAAATGGATGACGTTTCGTAATTACGTTTCATTGGCTTGCATGGTAGCCTTGGATTCAGTCGGTGTTGTTATCCCACCGTCTGCATACATCAATTTTAATGTTGAAGCAAAGTTTATTAGATCAGTGGCGCACAGCGTGGCGTGCCATAAACTTTTTACACTGCTCAAATCTCAGTTTGTAGGAGGCTGAAAGGTCACCGCCAGAGTCTGGAGCTGCACGTGTTTGGCTCACATCTGGTTTTACTTTGCTATCTGGACAAGGAAAAACAAGTTAAGTTGAACATCAGTTGTAGACTCTCATAGATTCTCATTGTGAAGCCAGACCACATCTGGAGCGGACTGTTGTTTGTGTATCAATGCTGTGTGTTTACAGGCAGCAGGTGAACTCTGCTAATGTCTGTTTTTCCTCTTTCTCTGCCCTCCTCCTTCCCACTGTGGTCAAACTTTTGCAGGGTCCACACTGCTGACAGAGGAGAGGACAGACTATACTCACATCACTTCCTCTTCAGGAGATGTTGAATACCTTATTTATTTTCTAATTTAAACATTTAAATATTTTTTCCCAAAAATCTGGAGCACACAAGTTTGGGATGAATCTGTCCTGTTTGCAGTCTCACTGCAGGCGATGGATGAATTGTCCCTGTTCACCTCTCAGCCTGTCATTTTGATGTCCAGTGGCTGTTTAGTGTTAAAGACACACAGTCATAGTTTTAATCTGTCAACTTCAAATTGTATGTATGATTCTAACAGCGGGTTTTTTTTAAAACTCAGTGTAAGATTTCCTGCAAAATAAAATAAACTTGCACAGACACGAGAAATCCATTCATATCA
The DNA here is from genome assembly GCA_029874485.1 of Naso brachycentron. NCBI lineage: Eukaryota > Metazoa > Chordata > Actinopteri > Acanthuriformes > Acanthuridae > Naso > Naso brachycentron. The sequence goes on along the minus strand of JAQFJA010000010.1, from coordinate 22,102,409 downwards.
AAAAGATGTGTTTTCGGTTTACCCTGGGAAGAGAGTCCATGGTGCACCAAGAGGTTTATCATCCATCCATTTATGGTCTACTGTGGGTCACATTTCTGTCATTTGACAGCTGCACACAGACAACTGCAGCTGCAGTTATTCTTCCTGGGGTCCACAACTGACTACATACAGTAACACTGCAAGGACTATTAAAGCACAACACAACACAACTACAAACATATACGGGGGAAAAACAAACAAAAAACAATATGAGCTCCTGACAAATTACACTTAGCTCAGCAATATAACTGAACCATAGACATACCAACAGTACAATAGGATTTTAAATCTAGCTTTACTGTTTTCTTGTGCAGGGCTGTGCCAAAAAATCAGTATGGCAACATATCGCGGTATTTATTTTCATGATTTCTGTATCGTATTGTGATACGTATCGTATCATGAAGTCCTCGCCAAAACCCAGCCTTAAAGTTCAGTGACACAAAAGAAGACTTATGCACTTTATTTTCATACTTTCTGAGGTTGTGGCAGCCACAACAGTGTGTCTGGTAATTTTCCAATACCATTCAAATGAATTTGAAAGGAAATTGTAGATTGTTTGATTTGTCAGTTAAATTATCAATAGAATGCCGTGTGATGTATTCAGACTACCCAGGTCATACCCTGTTTTTACATTTTCAGTAAATTATTTTGAATATCGCAATTTGCATTGTATCGCAGTGTATCATGATATATCGTATCGTGACCCATGTATCATGATGTTTGTCGTATCTTGAAGGTTCCACCCCTGTTCTTGTGTAATATGTTTGGAAAGTGAATTCCATTCTTGCATGGCTCAGTACGTGACAGTTAGTGTTAGTGTTTGGCATCGTGAGTTCGCCTGTCGAAACATGTCTGGTCATGTGGTCATGTCTGTCAGCGCTGAAGGATACTCGATTACACAGGATAAGTCATGGGATAAGTGGAGTTTTTGAAACAAAAACATCTCAAAAGAAATACAAGTAATGAGTACAGGAGTCTGTTAGTGACCAATTTAGATTGCTATGCATGTGTATGACACTGTTTCTGTAATTACAGTTTAGCACTAAACGTGCCTCTCTGTTCTGTACGGTTTGCAATTTAAAACCTTGAACTTAATATAGAAATGAAAATGTTCACAAAATTCACATATACTTCAGGAATGTCCTGTTCGCGTTCTTGTTTGCCTTCTGTCCTTAAACCAGCCATCAAGAAGAATTTTTCAGATTTCCCGTTATTGTAATTTCTGACTTTCATCTTAAGTGTGATGTAAAGTAAAATATAAATGAAACTAGTTTGTGTAGAAACATGGTCTTAACTCTGTGTGTGCGTGTGTGTGTGTGTGTGTGTGGTCGCAGGAACACACGCCGCACAGCTGAGGTGTGGATGGATGACTTCCGCCTCTTTTACTACTCTGCTCGCCCCGCAGCACGAGGAAAGTCCTACGGAGAGTAAGAACACACACACACACACACACACACACACACACACACACACACACACACACTAGACACAAGCT
>JAQFJA010000010.1:22069513-22079938 GCA_029874485.1 Naso brachycentron | reverse complement strand
AAAATGTTGCTTTCTCTCAGAGTACTGCCTCCATTCATCGTTTTTCAACCACCTTACTGTAATTTGTGTTATAACGGAATAAAACACCAGAAAACTACCGTCAGGTGGTTCTCTACTCTGCCCGTTCGTCCGCGTAAAACTCTTTTTACTGTGGAGTATCAGAAAAACGAGCTCAGTCGGAGTACTTGAAGGCAGCGCTTGTTTTCGCGGCGCATAGTTTCTACGTTGGTGCTTACGTCATAGACTGTGGACTCAGCTTGTTTGGATTCACCTGAAATAAACCCGATTTAAAACATCAGTAATGTTTTCTCTTAATAATTCAGCGTTGTGTTTAATCGCTCAGGTCGACATATAAGCGATGTTTGTTCCTCCACCGCAGAGACGTGAGTTAACACGAGCTTTCCCGTCAAATATGAACAGAATGAGAGGATCTGAGTTGTGTTCAGAGCTCCAAAAAGAGCTCATTTCAGAGCTGGAGCTTCAAAAACAACATTTGCACTGTATGTTTTCGCAGCAGAATTCTTAACCCACTTAACATTAACGTAACGTCGTTATTGTTTTGGTATTTCTCTGCCACATTCATGGAGCTAAATTAACATTTTTAATCAGAAGTCTTTGTAAAGGACACTTGTTGAACCCCACATGGTGCCGAGCTACCAGCTAATTTAGCTTCTTTTGACTCATTCAGTTTGTAACTTTGCTAACCCAAATGTTTTCATTTTTTGAAATACGTCACAGCACCTTTTCAAAACGTAAATACAGTGGCGTTAAAACAGGTTTAACAGATAATAGAAAACAGCTTACAATTAGCTGCAGCTGTGAATATCAATAAAACAGCATTTTTCTTCACAATGATAGTTTCCCAGATACTTTTAGAAAGGACTTGCCGAAATGATTAGCTGATTGATTTGTACTTTCTAACTAAGAGATGGAGAATTAAGCAATACAAGTCGAAACCTCTCTCTCTCTTTTTCAACTCCCCTCTGATTTCTTCCTTCTCCTCCGTCCAGCCCCCCGATGGTCCTCCGCCAGCTGAGCTCCTTTGGCTCCTCCTTCCTTCCCCACAGCCGTCCCGCTCTCTGCAGGGCAGGCGTCAGGAGCAGCAGTGCCTCCTCCTCCACCCTCCCCAGTTTGATCCCCATTCCTCATCCATGGTGGTCAGTGCGGGGGTTTCCCCCCTGGCCTCCTCGACTCCCTCATTTCCATTCAGCATCCCATCAGGTCTTCTCTGGTAGGACGTTCCACCCTCACAGCATCAACCCAGGTAACTTCTCCGACAGGTGGAGTTCATTCCACACCTCTGCCGGCCCCATGATGGAGCAGCCCGACAGAGACAAAGAGCCTCCTCATAAACGGAGGAAGAGTGCAGAGGAGAGGAGGAGCTTTAAAGAAAGGGAAGAACACAGAGGAGGAGGAGCAGCGGCAACAAGAAGCAGGGATGGAGGCTCCAGGAAGGAGCAGCATCACTTGGATCCCAGCACCGAGAGACACTCCCGACCAAACCACCGCTTCAAAGACGGAAGCCGAGACCGAGGCAACAATGAAGCTGGAAAAAGTGTCCGTAGGGACAACAGTAAAGACAAAAATGTGGAAAGGACTAAAACTGCAGATAAAGACAGACAACGAAAAGACAGCAGCGGTCGAGACGAAACCCCAAAGCGAGGACGGAGCCCACATGAGCAAGGAGGACATAAAGATCCACAGACTGCAAAGTCTCAGACTCAAACATCCAAGTCCAAACCTGAGCAGGATAAAGTTCCTCCACGCAAACCCAACCCTTGGTTCAAAGGGAGGGGTGCAGAGGAGCAGGGAGGATGTGAGAGGACTGTGAAAGGACCAGAGGGACATTTAAGGGACAAGAGTCAGTGGACGGAGCTTCTCTCACAGCCCACCAGCTCCGTTTACCCCCCAAACCCGTGGCAGACCAACGTGGAGCCTCTTCCACCAGGAACCAGCCCACCAGTCAGACCAGAGGAAGAAGTTAAACCAGTAAAACGTAAGTTCACTCTTGAAAGATGCTTCTTATTAAGACTGGGCTTTCTGTGCGATAGATGAGAGCAACGCCACATCACGCAGAACAACACGCCCCCTTCACGCCCCGTTTGGGTGAAAACAAAGGGATCTGGACACTGGCGTCAGGTTGAACAAACGAGTGGAGTCATGCGTTATGTTGTGTTCATCACGTAACAAAAACACTCAGAGTTACGACTTTCTTTACTTTGCAAACAAGTTTAATGTCTTAAAAATGCACCCATTACTGCGCTTATTTGGCAGGTAAACACAAATAAAGCTTCATGTAACACATGCAGACCTCTAGAACAATTACTTCTAACTACTGATAGTGGTCTGCATGTATTACATTATGTCGTATTTGTGTTAATTTGCCTAGAAAGTGTGTAAATGATGTATTTTTAAGGCATTATACAGTGGCTCCCCTCTTATTTTTTGTATATGTTGGATGAAATTATTCCCGTTGTCTTTATTCATAGTATTCGATCACAGACATCCTGGTCATAAACAACAGGTGAATACAATCAAACAGCAGCTGATTATTAATGACAGTTATAGCCATGAGCTGTGGCTCTGTGACATTTTATTGTACAGCAGGAAACCTCATGAGAAAACTGTGAACAGCCTGTTACAGCTGCAGGTACTAGCTTGATAAAAACCTGCTAAGCAGTTAGTGAACAGTAATGCCACATTGTTCAGACGACCACAACAGCCAAATAAAGTGTTTTAATGGCAGAAAACGTGTCAGAAGTTCATTACCTGGAGATTCAGTGAGCTAGTTGTATATATTATTATACCTCTGGCCATTGGTCCACTCTGATGGACATATAGACTGAAAGGACATTCACCAACCCCTATTTTTTTCATTTTGTCAAGGTAACGATGCCGAACATTGGTCAAAAAAGACATATAAGAGTTGGATTGGCTGGCCTTTAGTGTGTGTGCTCCAAATACCCAAAAGAAATGAGGTATTTTTATTTAAGGCCATTAAATTCGCAATGTCAGATATTTTGAATTTACCGCGAGTCTACGAGGAGGGTTTGTTTTCACCCACACAGGGGCGTGGCCAGGAAGCGTCACTCTCATCTATAGAAAACCAATTTAGATTTGTTGCTAGCTGTTTAGGGCCGACTGATAAAGCAGCTTGCTGATTTTATCGGCCAATATTGTCCTCTTGCAGATGTATCGGTATCTGCGCATATCTTCTCCGATAAGTGCCGATATTAAAACAGTTTTTTAAGGATGGAAAAAATGCTTGGACTAGTATTTTAAAATAGTGTAATCATGTAGTTTGTCCAGTAGAGGGCGGTCCATTATTTAATCGGTATTAAGTGACGTGTTAACTGTTCAGCGCACTGATGTTTGGAGTAAAGTTTGTTAGATATCCTGCCTCCAGTACGTATCTCTGTCACACGTATTTGATAACCACAGTCAAAATATTACACATAGAACATCGGCCGATATGTCGGATATCAGACTTTTCTTACTCCCTCATGTTGGTATCAGCACGGGCCCCAAAATCCCGTACTAGTCGGGCCCTACTAGCTGTTGAGACTAGTTTATCATCATATATTCTCTAATAAGTCATTTTGACATAACACCTCCTGAGTTTTCTCACCTCTCTCTCGTCAGCTCTTCAGAGACACTGGGAGACACCTGCCTGCAGTACCAGCATCCAGCCACCAGAGCACAGCGCAGCGTTTGACTTCTCAGTGATGTCCTACAACATCCTGTCCCAGGAGCTGCTGCAGGACAACGCCTACCTGTACCGGCACTGTCACCCCGACGTCCTGCTGTGGAAATACCGACTGCCCAACCTGCTGGCTGAGATCCAGCGCTACAACGCTGACGTGAGTGTTTCACAACACAGGAAGCTTTGAGGATCACAGCAGACTGTAGCAGTAAGACGCAGGATTCAAAAGAATTTACGCTGTGTGGTCAAAGTACACCGACATCTCCATTTAAATCTGTTTGTCTAGATCCTTTGTCTGCAAGAAGTCCAAGAGGACCACTATGAAAACCAGATCAAACCTGCTCTACAGGCACTAGGTAGTGTGTGTGCGTGTGTGTGCGTGTGTGTGCGTGTGTCTTCACTTTGCTCGTAAAGACATCAATGTGATGGGAAATATTTAAAACACACACATGTTCAAGTTTGTAACCTTTGTGGTAAATGTGCTTTTATTGTGAAAAGACAAACATTATGCATCTGCTTGTTTGTGTTCTTTTATATATTTATGAAACTCTGTGTGTGCGTGTGTGTGTGTGTGTGTGTGTGTGTGTGTGTGTGTGTGTGTGTGTGTGTGTGTGTTCGTGTTCCAGGTTACCAGTGTGAGTACAAGAAGCGAACAGGAAGCAAACCCGACGGTTGTGCTGTTATCTTTAAATCCTCCCGCCTGTCGCTCCTTTCGTCCAATCCGGTGGAGTTCTTCCGGCGCGGCGACGCCCTTCTGGACCGGGACAACGTGGGATTGGTTGTGCTGCTCCAACCCAACGACACCGTGGGCCAGTCAGATCCCTCCACCTTCATCTGCGTCGCCAACACTCACCTCCTTTACAACCCTCGCCGCGGCGACATCAAACTAGCACAGCTGGCGATCCTATTAGCCGAGATAAACCGGCTGTCCCGCCTCCCAGATGGGTCGACCAATCCGGTTGTGTTGTGTGGGGATTTTAACTCCGCACCATGGAGTCCGCTGTACAGCTTTCTGACCACAGGCTGCCTGGACTACAGAGGACTGCAGATCGGTTGGGTTAGACTCACACAAATCAGAGCTGAAGGAATTAACTGATGAATCAATAAATAGCGTGAACGTCAGTGTGAGAGTAAAGAGTGACAGTTTATGTGCGTGTGTTTGCAGGTGTCTGGTCAGGAAATCAGTCCCAGAGGTCAGCGTCTCCTCCCGTGTCCGATCTGGTCCGACAGTTTGGGAATCGACCATCAGTGTCGGTACAAGAACAAACCCGCTGAGTCGTCGTCCAGCAGCCCGACAGGTAAATCACTAAACTTCCCGCTCACGTTAGTTTCAGAGCCGGTTTAACTCAGCTTCGGGTCGGGTTGGGAACTGAAACTCAGATCCAAACAAGAACTGAGTACTTCGAGCCGAGCACTGGGTGCCCGTGAAAAGAAATAAATTTCGGTTCTGCTTATCAGTTCCTGAATGTGACATAATTTAATTAGTGCAAACATGCAGCAAGGTCGCGGCTTGTCCAGAACCTTTTCCATCTGCCAGGAGTCAGGACCGGTGACATCACACATTAATACAACAGAGAGCTGTTCACGAGTCCGGCTCCACTTTGTAAAAGAAAAAACATTTAAAGCAGCATCGATGTAAACGAACATGTTTGTTGTCTTGAGGTCTCTGAGCTTAAATTATTAGGTTACAGTTAAGTGTTGCGCTCTGCCACTTAATGCTCTTTAGTTCCCTGTTATGAGTGTGGGTTTCCTTCTGTAATGTTTCCTTTCTAACACAAGGCGTCACTGCTGCTGCCCCATTGAAACTTAAAGTTGAGTTTTTGCATGTTGGTCAAGACTAAATTCACCTCTGGTTCAGTAAGTTCAGTTTGACATTCACAACATTTTTTAATGCTCATCTGTGTGATTATCATACATTTTTATTTACTGGGAATTAACAGTGAACACTTAAAAGATTGGAGATATTTTTGTTATGAAAATATTTCACCTCTTTTTTTCTCCTCAGTGTTGGAATCAAAACTTGGAATCCTTAAGAACCGAAATGGGATTCTGTAAAATTCAAACGATACCGACTCTAGCTTTGGGTGGATGTTTGTTCAAGTCATGTTTAGTTTAATGTGACGTTTGTCAGCTGAATGTCGAGTCATGACTGACAATTCTCTCTCTCTCTCTCTCTCTCTCTCTCTGTCTCTCTCTCTCTCTCTCTCTGTGTGTCTCAGCAGTGGAAGGAGCGATCTCTAATCTCACCGTAGACGATCTTGCCATGAAAGCTGCTGTTGCCTTTAACAAGTGAGATCTCTCTCCTCCTGTCACTTCTCTTCACTCTCAAAGTTATGAATCTGTTGTTGAAAACTCAGTTCATTGGACTGGAAAAACAGGAGTCCCACGAGTGTTTGCCCGTTTATGTAAATGTTTCCATAAACATTAAAATGAAATCTGAAATATGCATCATTGTGTTTATTCAGACGAATCAGTTTCTGCTTAAAACAGACATCGATACTTCGATATGACGACTCCTTTCAGACATTTCTGTTCATTTTGATTTGATGTCACTGAGCCTGCTGACTTTATCAACACACTCTCTAACGCTCTGTGCGTGTGTGTGTGTGTGTCTTCAGAATGAGGATCGAGCACAGCCTGAAGCTGCAGTCGTCGTACCAGCACCACCTGATGCCTGATGGGAGACCTGAGATCACCACGTGTCACTCCCGCACAGCCATGACTGTGGATTACATCCTGTACACTCCTGGTACTCATTCTTTCTCTCTCTCTCTCACATTTACACACACACACACACACACACACTCCCTCCTGTGTGCTTCTGGGCCTCATCATTATTGATCCTGGTGTCGACTCCTTTTACAAACCTTTTGCTTTAAGTGAAGAGAATCATTTAAATTTTTAAAATAAATGAAATTCTGTGATTAATTGAAGACTTAGACAGAACTGTGACAAAATAAAATACAATTCCTCGTCTAAATCAGGAAATATCGGATAAAAACCTCATTTTTTTTTTCTTCTCACTGTTGTTTTCTTCTTCTATCTTGTCACCATCGTCTCTCTTTCTCCCTCTGCTCTCCTTTTAAAGAATTCTTTACACCTCCTTCACTTCCTGGTGGGCGGGGCCTTCAGCTGCTGGGCAGGCTGTCATTGGTGGGCCAGTCGGAGCTGGAGGAAGTCAGTGGCCTTCCCAATCAGCATCACTCGTCTGATCATCTTCCTCTTCTCACTCACTTTCGCTTCCGGCGCTGACCCACGGTCGCAGGACGACCAATCAGAGCAGAGCAGCTCTCAGATCAGCGGCTGACTCTGCAGCTCAGGGAGAGTTTCACATGTCGATTAAACACACAAAATAATTCAGACTAAGGTCACGATATCACAGATGTGCTGCTTGAAGGAAAGTCAGTGTTCTAACAGCTGTCGTCACACATTCAGGTGTTTTCAGTTACGACTCACATGTAGGAACAAAACTTCTTTTCTTCAAGGAGAAACATGATCTCCTTAACTCCTCTGTGATTCCCTCGATAAGTTTAAAGTATCAGATTTCGGGGCTGCAAAATGATGTGAGAGTAAACTGCAGGAAAACTTAAACACGCAAATTGTTCAAAGCAGATTATCCAAATTTTTTCTGAACTGATAAATTGAGGGTTTTCATTTGTGCCATTTTGCTTTAAGTGCTTAAGCCTTAAAACTTTTAAAGTTGCAGAATTTTATAATTACACAGGATTTTCAGATCATCATCGGGCAGAATGAGAAAGCTCCACACGCAAAGGAACCAAAAGAATGATGAAGTTATTTGGTTCTACAGACAATAAATTTTAATTTGATCTTCACTGATCGCTAAACAGAAGGTTAAAGTTTCTTTCCTTGTTTGCAAAGAAGTTCCTCTGCAACATCAAAGTTCAGCTCTTCTTCTACATAAAACTGTTTTGTTAGAGATGTGACTGAATGAAGACACATTTTAAATCTGTTTCGAAAGCTTGAACATTTTCACTTGAAGTTAAAAGGCTGTTAAGTGCAGACATTGAGCTCTTATGTAGAGAAGCTGACAGTCGCTGCAACATCAAAATGATCCTGAATTTGTCATTTATCTCAAAAGAAATAAATATTTTAAAGATAAAAAATCTAAAAGCAAAAAAATAATTTTTAAAGAATGCAGAATACTTTTCTTTCTATCTTTAATTGATTTTTTTTGCAGTGTCAATGTTTCTCCTGTATCTTTGCATTGAAAGTGTTTCATCCGCTGCACTAAAAACCAGAAGGTCCACACTAAACAAACCGCTGCACAGTCAGATCTGAATCATCTTCAGGTTTGATAATCACAAAGTAAATATTCTGTACGTAGTGACGTCTCACATTTACAAAATATTTCAGACCTGGATTAAACGGTATGTTTCACCTCACCTTCAGCCTGTAAACGGTTTTATTTTGGTCAGAGGAAAAGGAAAAGTTGTAAATGAAACTTTTCAAAAGTACTCACGTTTTGTTAAACCTTCAGACTTCTGCTTAATCAGCAAATAACAATGACTAGATTTATTTTTCTAACAAATTTTCTTGTTTATATTGATTGTAAATAAAGTATTGGTGTTCTAACATGTGGCTACAATTGCTTCAGTGCCGTCGCCGATGTCAACTGGAACACAAGCAGCTTCAGTGAACGTGCTGATTTTAAAGGAGTTTGGTTTGTTTGTCATCTGGACACAATGTTTGTGTGTTTGCTGTACTTTAAAGCAACACTGTGAAACTTTGACCGCTGCTTTGAAAAACAAAACTTAACGATGCCTGTTAATATGTTGCACAAGACAGCAGTTTTAGTAAAACCAGGTCATATTTTATGTTGAAAATGTCCACTGGTTTCCCTCTGATGTCCTACGACCGCTCTGCCTCAACTCTGTGATTCACGGAGGTTCCTGAAAGCAACATGCAGGCTGCCTGCAGACTGAAGCTGCAGCAGCAGCAGTAGGTCGTTGTTGGGGACAGCTCTGCTAAATAAAAGGCTGCAGACAGACAGAGCAGTCGTAGGACATCAGAGAGAAAACCACAGGACATTTTCTCAGTAAAATTTGACCCAGTTTCTCTAAAATTGTTGTTTTGTGCGACTTACAAATGGTAAGTTTCATGTCTCATAGCAGAGGTTGTGGTCAAAGTTACATTGTGCTGCTTGAAATAATGTTTACAGACTATTTTCATGTTTGTAAAGAAAAGTGGCTGTTGTGACTTGCCGAGTTTCTTTTGTTAGCAGCAGCTTGTCATCAGTCTGATGGGACAGAGCTGTTTTTTGTCTCCCATATTTGTGCATGATGGGACACTGCTGGTGTTTATAGTTGTAAATATAAATTGTTTTTTCTCATTTTCTGACCAGACAAACAAGAGTCTTTTAAACCTATTTGTCTCAGAAAAGTGTTGGTCTTCTTCGTCCACGTCTCTGCAAAACAGGCTCCACATCTTGAGCCACTTTAGTGTGTGTGCGTGTGTGTGTGTGTGTGTGTGTGTGTGTATGTGTGTGTGTGTGTGTATGTGTGTGAGACGGATGGTTGCACCATTCACCTCGGCTCCCCTCACAAACACAGTGTGCTGAGCTCTCAGGTCTCTCTGTATTCTGAGCGTCGCTCTGCACTGCAGTGAAACACCAACAGGCTCCTTCACGTCTGCTCTGATTTCACTTCCTGTGTTTCTGTCACACACTCACAAAGAAAAACATTAACTAGAGACTTAGTGTTATGTTTTCTCTGCACTCTTTGCAAATTGAGTCTGTGTGATTTGCATCTCAGAAGATAAGATATATTTGTCTAAGCAGCACGAGAAAAGATGACGAAGATTTCACAGCAAAAACAAGTCTCATCGTCTTCCTCATCTGATGGTACAGCTGCAACTACAATAGTTTGTTAAAACATCCAACAAAAGTGAAAGTGAATGATGGGAATTACAACTCTTTAAAGGGAGCCGGATCTTATGGCTCTGTTCTTTTCTTAGAGCCGTACAATACAACGTCTCATCCTTTGTTTTTCTGTTTTTTGGGGGCGGGGTTTATCGGGATAATCCAAGAAATAATAAATCAAGGATAGAGACTGGAAAAAAGACAACAATGTTCAAATCAGATTTAGACCAAGACGTCACATCAATATAATCTTATCTCTTATGTTTGGATTAGACGTAGCAGCACTTAACTATTATTGTCAGACTTGATGTTACACAAGGTGGCGCCATATCCCTCTGCTTTGTCAGTGAAATTACTACATTCACTTTTTTTTCCTTGGCGTAGCGTCTATGGCTTACAGATCTGTTATTGTCAAGAAGTGACTGCGCTGCAAGACTGGAATTGGGCGTTAGGCACAACGAGCACAACAATAAAACAGAATGACTCTCACCAACTGCGACTCGGTTCAAATGAATCAGGTTGTTAACAAATGTGACATCACGAGTGACAATGCTCGATAAAGCAGAGACGGTTAATCAAAAACGAGACGTGTCACTGACCGTTCATTTCCTGTATCAGTGTCACATGGGTTTTGCCACGGCCCCGCCCCTTTAGGAGACTAGAAGCAGTCTTGAGTCCATTAATTCTTATGGGGGAAATTAATCAATGATCACAGATTATGACCAATTCTTTCACCCCATCATCGCCAAGATACATGTTGGACCCATTTTTTCACAAGACACATATCTTCTGAACATTCTGACACAAAAATGACATTTTTCAGACACACAAATCAGGAGAAAAT
>JAQFJA010000010.1:21992393-22010542 GCA_029874485.1 Naso brachycentron | reverse complement strand
GACCATAACAAGGAAGTTGAGCTGACATGGTGATAACACTGGCGATTCATGACAAAATGTAGGTGAAATGAGCGAGTAAATAAGGTCCAGGTGTCAAAAAATGGGAATTCCCCTTTAAGATTGTCCCGTCAAGTTCTTGGTTGGGTGAAAACAGACGTAAATGGGAGGGATCCCAGACCATTTTCAAGAAGAGAATTAATTTGCGAAGTGCATGGGTCTGGTTTACCAGGCTATTGTACCATGGTCTTAGCGAATACCCAATTCTGATTTGCTGGAGGGTGTCAATTAACTTTTGATATGCAGACACCTGTGGAACTCCTCAAGTGGTTCTAGTTAAACATTCGGTTCACTGTTTCAAATTAATGCACAACATCCACAAACTCTGCGACTTAGAAATAAATTACATTTTTTAAAAAAACAAAAATTTTAAATATCTTATTTCCAACACTGTGTGTGGTCCTGCAGTGCAATATCCTGTGAGCACCACAGGATGGTGCTCCTAACACACGAGCTGCAACAAGTAGCCTACACTCAGGGTTTAAATAAAGTGATTAAACTAGATGTCCGCTGGTAAAACTGTCTGAATGTTTATCTCATGAAAAGGTGAGTAAGCCTTGTGTTTGATTTGAAAAGGGTTAGTAACTGAGTTTATGTGCATTAAACCACTACAGGTCTGTTTCACTGTCCATCTGTCCCGCCCTGAAATGTAACTTTAGGCTGCACCCGATAATACAAATAATTGCCAGTCATTTTCTCATCATAGATTTAATCATTTATTGTAACAAATGGAAATACAGGTATACTTGGTGCTGATGGCTCCACTCTTAAGATGCTCCCTGGATTAGCAAAGCAGCATGCTAAGCCAGAACAGGGAGCGCAATGCAGAAACCCCCATACAAGAGCAAGCCCTAAGCAACCAGAATACCAATTTACCTTTGAGCCATGATAGGACTCTGAACTAAAAGAGTTGGAGAGTGGAATGTGGAGGCAAAACTTTGCCACCAGCAGTAGCAAGTGTGGCAGCATATGTGAAGTAGAGATCAGTGTAGGTGGTAATCCTTTTTAATAAAGATGCCCTGATGTGGAAGTGAGCTGTGATCAGTGTGTGACTGATAAGGACAGCTGATTGATCAGCTTTCCCAGCTGGCTTACAGCTGTTACAGTTGTTGCTTGTAAGAAAAACTTTATATTTTGACCGCAAAACTCAGGAAAATCTAAATCAATGGTCTAATTAATTATGGTATGGTAAGTGACCATGGTATGAACGAGACAATGCCCTCTGAGGTGTCCATAATCAGCACTGAATGGACTTTGCAGAGGCAACCATTCTCTGCTGTGGGTCGGATGGTTTACGCCTCCACATCATTCATTCATTCCTGCTAATGGACACCTCATCGAACATTATCCTTTCCGTGTTGAAAGGATAAATAAATAAAGATGCAAACTCACTTCCTCATCTTTCTCCAACTCAAGCCCCATATCTCTGAGTTTCCCTTCAAACTCTTCCCTCCTGAATGTCTTCTGATCCTCTTGGCTGCCAAAGGTCTCTTCTGGACAGCCCAGCTCCAAGTCAACCACCGGTGATGAAGGCAGGTATGATGTGTCTGTTGCCTTTTGTACTTGGTGATGTCTGAGATGTTCATCACGGCTGTGGGGTCCACGGCGTAGACTACGGGCAACAGCATTCTCAGTAAGCAGGTGCGTTGACTGTCGGCTGGAGCGGCCCCCGACTGGCTTCTTTACAGGGTAGGTGAGGACGTAGTCCACACGCCGCTGACCGTCCTCGAAGTAGAGGCCATGCTGGCAGTAGGTGTTTTCCTCTGGGGTTAGAGCCTTCAGCAGCTGACAAATATACAGATGGGGACAGACAAGGAGGGGTGATAAATGATGATCAAGGAAACTGCATGGAGAGAGTGTTTGTCTTTTTTTTTGTTTGTGAGCTTTTTTTTTCTTTTTGAGAAGCCAGCACTACTTGGATTGCCTCTTTATGCTTCATGTTTCATTTAGAGCAGTATTTTTTTTAATTGAAGTATATGCTAGGACTTTTTGTGTCTATCGCTGTCTACTTTAATAAATAGTGTAGCTGCTTTGCTCTTCACTGTCAGCTGTTCCTTGGAAAAAAACCAACAGAAGATTCTTTTTTAGTTTTTGGTTTATTTTAGTTTGTGTGTCATATACTTACTACGACCTAAAAGTTTTTAAATATTTTGTTGTAAATTTGGTCTTCAAAGGGGCCTGTTCTTTTTTTTTTAGAAGGATTTTTTTTGTAGCATTTAGCCATGATGAAAGTCCGTCCACAAGTATCTTCCACCAGCTTTCACATAATTTTGCAAACCACTAGCCACAAGCTAAATATGTTTAAAATTTCAACTTTCTATAACATGTTCACATGGCAACTATATCATGATTATGGTTTGGGAAGATCATGGTTATGACATTGTAGTAAAACATACAATAATTTGGGGGCAGGAAAAAACAATGCATTTGACCATAGATATGGAGTCCTACTAAACAACAAGGTCCATTTATTAAAGTCAGACAAGTTTTTGGACAACAATAAATGATCTACAAGTCCTCATTATCCCTAAATAACACACGCACACACACACACACACACCAAATGTGACTCAAGCCATCTGAACAATCAAAGTTCCAGTAAGTCCATAGCTATTTACAGCGTGTATAGGGCTTGGGAATGACTTAGGAACATGTTGCATTATGGTGCGTGGCCAGCCATGTTGGAAGTCACAGTGGTCAATTCCAGACAGCTTTCAGGTGTCACTCAGGGCTGAAAGTTGTCATTATTATTAACCTGGTAACTGAAGCTTACATGACCTTATTTATTAAAGTTTCATCTCATTCGCATAAACCCAAAACAAAACACATAGCTTCCAACATGGTGAACGAACTTCACAGAATGCACTGCAATGTGATGACACAATAGAATAGAATAGTCTTTATTGTCATTGTACTCCAGTTACAACGAAATTTGTTGGGATGCTCCAACCAAAGTGCAATAGATAAAAATAATAAATAAATAAATACAATAAAATGTACAAGCACATACTAAAAACCAAGAATACAGCATATTATAAAGTGTAAAACTCTCACCTACGCATCTTCACATGTTATTGTTCAACAACCTGGTGGCCCAGGGGTAAAAAGTGTTTTTGAGCCTGTTAGTCCGTTGCCTCAGGACTCTGTACCTCCTGCCAGAGGGCAGCAGGTCAAAGAGGCTGTGACCGGGGTGGGATGGGTCCTGTAGGATCTTCCTTGCCCTGTTCAGCCCCTGAGAGTCTGCAATGTCTCCCAGGGAGGGCAGGGGGCGGCCGATGATCCTCTGAGCCGCTTTTATGACTCCCTGCAGAGCTGACCTGTCCTTTACAGTGAGGCCGGCGTACCACACTGTAATGCCATAAGTGAGAACACTCTCCACCGTGGATCGATAAAAGCTCTGCATTAGGTTAGCCTGCAGGTGACATTTCCTCAGCATCCTCAGGAAATGCAGTCTCTGCTGGGCTTTGCTGACCACCGCTGCTGTGTTTGTGTGCCATGCTAGGTCGTCAGCTACATGAACACCAAGGAACCTGAAGGAGGAGACTCTGTCCACACAGACACAGTTTATCTGCAGTGGGGCGTGGTCTGCTCTCTTCTTCCTCCAGTCCAACACCATCTCCTTGGTTTTGCTGGTGTTCAGCAGGAGATTGTTCACTGAACACCACCTGACCAGCCTCTGGACCTCCTCTCTGTACGCTGTCTCATCGTCGCCGGAGATGAGACCCACCACTGTAGTGTCGTCGGCGAACTTGACAATGATGTTCGAGTGGTGGAGGGGAGCACAGTCATGTGTATACAGCGTGAAGAGGAAGGGACTGAGCACACAGCCCTGGGGGGAGCCTGTGCTGAGTGTTTGGGTGGAGGATGTGTAGGGCCCCACCCTCACGTGCTGTGGGCGGTCTGTCAGGAAGCTGTTTATCCAGGCACAGGTGATGGGTGGGAAGTCCAGGTCAGTCAGCTTCTTGATGAGGATGTTCGGCAAGATGGTATTGAATGCTGAACTAAAGTCCACAAAAAGCATCCTGACATAGCTTCCCTGTTTCTCTGTGTGGCTTGCAGCAGTGTGGAGAACAGTAGCAACAGCGTCAGCTGTTGACCTATTCGCCCTATAGGCAAATTGATGTTGGTCAAAGTTCTCAGGGAGGTGGGACATGAGGTGGCGTAGAACTAGCCTCTCGAAGCACTTCATGACCACGGAGGTTAGTGCCACTGGTCTGTAATCATTCAGGCTGCTTATTGTGGGCTTTTTGGGGACGGGTATGATGGTGGCTGCTTTCAGGCAAGGTGGGACAGTGGCCTGTTTCAGGGAGGTGTTAATAATCCTTGTCAGGACCCCTGACAGTTGGTCTGCGCAGGCCCTCAGTACTTTCCCCAGTACTCCATCCGGCCCTGCTGCTTTGTGAGGGTTTACAGCCTTCAGAGCCCCCCTCACCTGATGTTCATGCAGCTCAAGCAGGTTGTCAGAGGGCCAAGAGGAGGTGGGGGGAGCAGAATGGGATCCCTTCGCCTCAAAGCGGGTGAAAAAAAGATTTAGTTCCTCGGCCAGCAGGGCGTCTGCACTGCCTGCCTCAGACGTCCTGCCCTTGTAGTTGGTCAGGTGCTGTAGACCCTGCCACACTTGCCTTGGGTTGCTGTCAGTCAGATGGTTTTCCACCTTCCTTTTATAGACCCTTTTGGCTGCTTTGATGCCCCGCTTTAGGTTTGCTCTGGCTGCGGAGTGGGCGTCCTGGTCACCAGCTTTAAAGGCAGAGTCCCGGGCCATCAGCAGAGACTGCACCTCCGCTCGCGCTAGCGCATGTCGAGTACTAATAACAACAATGTCACCTGTGACCCCTGCATGACCCCCGGGAGGCTTTATCTTCCGGTGTCAGCAGGCAATCAGATCCCAAAATCTGCTGTGAGTGACAGAGTGCTCTGGTGGTCATCCGCGACTCATAGAACCATAGTTACAACTGTAACTTTCGTTCTATTTCGTCTCTACTGACCGCCAGAGGCGGTGCTTTTAGCACTGGATGACATATACCAACGGTGTCATGAAGAATCCCCCAACCCACCTTACTGTTGAGAGATTGAAGACTCAAGGCAAAGGACCACACCAAACAGGTGGGGAGCAGCGACATTAAGCTGGTAAAACCGGTGGAAGGTGCCTGGCGATGACCAAGAAGCCGCAGCACAGATGTCATCCAGGGGTACTCCCCTCAGGGCAGCCCAAGATGTGGAAACACCCCGTGTGGAGTGGCACCTGACCCCCGTCAGCAACGCCCGACCGTTGACCCTGTAAGCACAAGAGATGGTGTCCACAATCCAATGAGTTCCACCGCAGGCATGCGGAGAAGACCAACTGCCTCAGCACCCTCCATGGCAGCTAAGGCCTGCTCATCCATCCCTGGCCTGGTGACGGCCGACGTGTCTCTCCAGCAAGAATGCAGCTCCTTCAAAAAATCAGAAGAGTGTGACACCATAGTCTTAGCCTGGGGTGCGCCTGTAGAAAGCGCTAGGAGCCTTTCCCAGGCTGGGAGCGTCCAGCTGCAGATGTGCCAGAGCAGCCTTGATGATTGCCCCCATGGAGGAGTCATCAGACCCCCGCCGTGAATCCGAGGCTGAAGAACATGAGGAGCCCGCTATTGTTGGAGTCGTCAGCTCAACATGAGACTCATTAAACTGGCTGGACAAAGCTGCAATGGAGAGAGCATCGTCCACTGGTAGTGGTGACCCCTGAATAGGCGCAGCAGCAGCAGCAGCAGATGTCATCCCACCAGCAGGTTGCAGGCCAAGAAGAAGTGCCTTCATTTGCTCCATATCAGCAGCCAGACGGTCAACCTTAGAGGAGAGCTGGTCGTCTGCTTTCCTCCGCCGTTTCCTCTCAGGGGCATCACCTCTGTCCCGCGTGGGCCTCTTCTGTGCAGCATCCCGACAGGAATCCACCCCCTCAGACTGGAATGAAGGCAGGCAAACCAGTGGATCCATCTGCGCCAGGCTGGCCAGTCTCACTGACCTTGGCATGATCTACATCAGAATTGGTGTAGACACAAGTCAGAAGAGGTCAAGGTAAATGACACAGTGTTTTGCCTTTCTTGTAGCATATAAACTCACTTTGTAAGTCACACTGTACTACTCATTGTAGCTGATCACTACAATCCTATGCATTTACACGAAAGTGTTTATTAATATGTATTGTCCTCTGATTTTTTTTAATCAAAATAAATAAATAAATACAAAATACAAATACAAATACACTCCTAGTGAGACAGCATTGCTTTTACAGGACAGTAATAGGTTTTTGAAATATTATATTAGTGTTTAATGTCACTGCTCTCAACAGGACCAGTTTTCCATGCAGCTGGTGATACGGAATGATCTAGATAGAGGTCACCATGAGTTGTGGACCACTAATGGCTTTGAACACACTACACAACCTGCAAAGTGTCTGTCTTGTATTGGGAGTCTTTCGGTCATTGAGGTTTTCACACTGCATGACTGATCACTGACAAGGGGGTACACACTACAAGATCCTTACACTGGGAGGGGCCTACGATGTGTGTGTGAGGTCCCTACTCACTCAGTGTAGATAAATATTGTGACACCATCTTAAAAAAGAAGTTCAGTACAACGTTAATTTTGTAGCCTCCCTCCTGAAAAGTCAGCACAAATGAGCATTGTTGTCATCGTAATATATTTCCTGTTTCGATCCAGTGTGCGCTCCGCTCTGTGCTGCTCAGAGAGAGAGAGAGAGAGCAGCGCTGGTCGAACAAGCTTAAAGTGAATGAGAAGAGGAGGAGCGGTGGTAACAAGAAAGCCGGTGCATCAGAGAAATAAAACATTATTTTCTGGTCATAAAACAGCGGTTGAGTACAAACAAACACCACTAGACCCTCACACTGCTGTTTATTTTGCTGCGTGGCCACATGTAGGCCGCTGTATGAGCTGGTGTGTGAATTTTGACCCAAACTGTGTCTGTCGGATGAGCGCTGGCCAGTCCAGCCTTGGTACCTGCACACCTGCAACTGGGCCAGATGTTTGAAATGCTAGATATCCTACAACTTTCAGTCACGCTGTTTGCGAGCACATGATTGCGTCCTTGAACAGTTCACACATGCTGACCGTCATTCACGGGAGAGCGCTCTGATTTGCTCGTGATCTGAGGCTTTTTCACCCACAATCTCCAAAAACTGTCACAGTCAGCAAGATCAGGGCTAGAATCCTGTAATCTGAACCGGGCTTAAGTGTTTGCTAGCCCAACAAGACACAGTAAGCAAGAAGTTGAGCCTGTGTGACCTTACTTGTCTTGTGTTTGTGTCTCACCAGAGAAAATCATGAATGATCTGTCAGCAGCAGCTCCTGCGATGGTCAAACAGGCCATCCAGGAGATAAAGGTACCACGCACACACAAACCTGTGTCATTTATCTACAGTGCACATTTCAGTGATGGTTTTTGAGATGCTTTATTTATCTATTTACTTATCATTTGTTTGTAGTCGATCAACACCCTGCAGAAACAAGCTGAAGGCCTCTGTGAGATCCTCAACATGAAATCCAGTCAGGCCACTCTGGAGATCCACAGAGAAGTGCTCGGTCTCCACAGCCAATCAGACGCTCCGTTTCCTCCTGCGACTGGAGCTATGAGGAGCCGACTGCCAATCAGGAGAGCTTTGGACACAGCGACAGCTGCAGACAGCTACGTGCAGTGGAAACCAGAGTGACACAAACTGCTGCTTTTACCACAGAAGAAGAAGATGGTGTGATGTCATGGACTGATACTTTTTCAGATCTTTGAAAGAATAGAAGCAGAAGTTAAAATGAGACTTAAAATGACTTTATTCATTTTTAACATGACGATTTTCACCACTATGTCCAGTTCTCACATTTTAAAATAAGTAAATAATAATAATAAAGGTAAGATGTTACTTTAATTCCCTTTTACAATGAGAGCCGCTGTTTGCTACTTTTCCTGGATTTTCCTTTATTCCTGCAGAATAAATCGCCCCACACACAGAGACCCTCTTTAGTGAAGCCAGACAGATGTTTCAGTGATGTGGGACAGGAGGAAACTGTTTAACCGCAGACTCGTTATTCTAGTCATTTTTCCGACACTAGTTCATGTGAAAATCCATGTTTACGTGACAAACTCTGTTAATCTTGTCTAGTAATAGCGGAGGTCTTTAAAAAATGTCATATTTGTATGTCAGAGGTTTTGTAGAGCATTTTGCCAATGAAACCATCCCCCAGATTTGCCCTGAAAATAAAGTACAATTAAGTGATACATTTTTAGGGCCAAATTGAATCAAATGAGACCCTGAAACTGACGTCTGACTCCTGTTCATATTCTGTTTATATCACATTAAAAAAAAAAAAAAAAAACTCCACAGACTTTGTTTTCAATTCCCAGCTTGAATTGATTTGTTCTTTCTTTATATTTAGTTTTATTCAAGATTCAAGATACATTTAATTAGCATTTTACAAAAAAAAAAAACAACAGTTATGGTCATTTCAAAGCTGGGGTAGGTCACGTCTGGAGTCAGGCTAGCTTTGGCATGAGACTCCTGAGGAAGCAACTCCACTGCCCCCTTCTCCCTGTTCTTGCTCCGGCTCGCTTTTGTTGTCGCTCTCTCTTTTAAGTCCAGTTTGCACCAAAAATTCATGATGCGATGAAACGGTTGCAGGCAAAGTCGCAGTGCTGTAAATTGCTCCGTCTCAGCTCGACTCAAGCCGACTGACGGTGTCGCCTCCAACTCTGCTTGTCAAGTCGCAAGATGCTAGTTTTAGAACTTAAGGCACGCCATTTGTTTCAACAGCCAATCAGGTTGTAGCAATGTCACCTGTCGCTAAGGCCACGTTTATACGAGATCAGCCCTACTAAAAACAGACGTCTTCAAATTATGTCCATGTTTACATGAACGGCCAAAAGTGCTGTAGTATGCGTGCCAGGCCAGTAGTCAGCAGTGTAAGTTTGTAATGACATCAGAGCCGCTTACTTCCTGTTGCTGCTAAGCCCTGAGCAGCCACAAAATAAAGAAATTCAGCCGTAGATTGACTTCTAAAATTATGCTAGCAAAACTTAAATTCGCCTCAATCCATGAATTTCACAGCAGACATCTTGAGGACCAACACAGGCGTGACCAATGAACAGCTTCATTCCATGAAGTGTCACAGCAAGTAGGTCAGTGAGTGAGCACGCACAGTAGCAGAGCTCTGGAACAAGTTCACCTAATGACCCGATGGGTTTCATGTCATTTCACTGACCTGGCTTGCTGTGACACTTAATGGAATAAAGCCGTTCGTTGGTCACGCCTATGTTGGTCCCCAAGATGTCTGCTGTGAAACCCATGGATAGACTGTCTTCAACTCAACCTGCTTTCACTGCACAGCGGCTTGTTCAATCAGACTTTGGTGGTGGCTAAAGCGGAATGCACTGGCTTGTGCTAGCATTAGCATTAGCGTAGTCACCACGTTCACAGGCACACCGCTTTCCAGTTTACACAGCCGGAAAGCAGGGTGTGGTTTTAAAAGATTGCACTATGGAACCCGGTTTCAAATGTTTGCAGTTTCAGGGGCTCCAGCAGGCTGTTGTCATGTAAAACAAAGGCCGAACCGTCACAAAAGTGTTTTAATTGATGCGAAAGCACCATGTGAACTGCCCCTAAGAAGCACGGCATCAAGCAGCCAGCAGGAACACGCGTTCTCTGTAATGACTAGTGATTTGCCAAGAGTGCACAACACAGTCTAAGTACAGAGCCAATGAGAGGTGCAGGAGTCGTGTTCTTTCCGACCACCAGAATTACAAAATGCTGAGAGGTCATTATGAAATTTTTGCCCAATGACACCAAAAATAAACTGCCTACCCTAACTTTAATACATTTACATTCTATCCTCTTGTATCGTTTTTGAAGGATGAGTTTGGCATTATTTTAGATTTTTCATCCACAAATTCCATAAAATAACCCAAACCTGCAATGACTTATTTCATCTCTCAGCACCTTGTGGATCAAAGCTCGGCTGAAGATGTCACTCAAACAGGAGGAAAGAGTTCATTTGTTAGGGACTATTTTTAGTTGTGGATCAATGCACATTTAGTGCTCTGGTGAGTATTTCTATCAGCAGGATGGTGTTTGTGGCGTGACGTGTGGATCCATGATGTGTTTTAAATCTTTAGGTCAGCTGTGTCTCCTGAATCATGTGACTTACGCGAACTGTCCTTGCTGCTTCTTTTAAAACGGCAATGAAAATGAAAGACTTAAAGGAAGCTGAAGTGAAACTGAGTCTTTTTTCTGGGTGGCTTATTTTAGCCTCTCTGGACTCGATGCCCACAAAAAACGCCTTTTAATGTTCTGACACCGACAGCGTGCAGGACTTTCTCCTGTTTTAGGGGCTTTTTTTTTTCTAATTTTCATGCATCCTTCATAAACTCTGTGATGTCAGGCTGCAACAGCTCCTGCCAGTCTCATGAGATTAACCACCTGTGTGAGGATTGTGAGGTAAGACCACAGGAACGTGCTGTGTTTTTGTCTTTATCTTCTTAACAACTTGGAGAAATGCTTTTTCATTTGATGCCACCTGCTGTCTGCCTCAAAGGGAGGTCAAAGGTCAAGTCCATGCTAGCACGCATGAGCGTTTGAAATCACACTTGTTTTAAATGAGAAAGAAGTGCATACTAAGAAAAAAAGATTGTGTGTGCTCAGATTTAATGTTGTGATGTTGGAAATCAATTGTCAGGGTTCAGAGGATGGAGGCAGAAGGCTGAAGAGGAGAGAGAAGAACAGAGTTGCAGCTCAGAGGAGCCGGAAGAGACAAATGCAGCGAGCTGATCTTCTGCATGAGGTGTGTGTGTGTATATGTGTGTGTGTGTGTTTGTTCTTGTGTTCTTGTACTCGCACCTTTGTGAGGGCCAGTGCGAGTTCTATGAGGTCATTTTAACTGATCCTCACTATGTTGCCAGGGATTTTAGGGTTAGGGTTAGAATTAAGTTTATGTTTTATTTAGGATAAGGGTAAGGAGCAAGAAAATGCATTTTGTCAGTGAGTGTCCTCACACAGCAATACAATCGTGTGTGTGTGTGTGTGTGTACTTGTAAACCTTGGATGTAACTCTAGTCTAATTCAGTATATAATGTTTACTACGACTTTTTACTCCACTACATTTATTTGACAGCTTTAGTTACTAGTTAATTACAGATTAAGACGTTATAAACAAAAACTACAATCAACTGATAAAATCTGATACTGTGCTACAGATTAAACTATCAAACAGTTTAGAGTAGATAAAATGTGCTCCATCTCTTCCTCCTGTAACATTAAAATGATGTTTCTGTGTCGGTCTCACTCACTTCCTGTTCTCCTCTCCCATCTCTTCTCTCCTCGCCTTTCTTTGCACTCCGCTCCTCAGACCTGTGAGCTGTTGGAGCAGAGGAACAGGAAGCTGAAGAAAGAGGTACCTGCAAAATGTACTGCATGAGATTCATTTCATGCTGCTGTTGTGAGGTCACATGTTCTCACTCTGTCTCATTCTGTGGTCACCTGTGGGCAGGTGGATTCTTTGTCTGAGGAGCAGCGCTTGCTGACTGAGGCTCTCAGAGCCCATGAGCCTTCCTGTCCCATCATGCACTGCTCCTTTGCCTCCTCCACCTCGTCCATCCTACAGCCTGAGACCATGGCAGCCCGCTCAGTTTGAGGCAAGGAATAATGTTTCTGACCACAGCAGCCAGGGAAGCTCTTATCTAAGACTACCCATGATGTAAATCACCAGCAAACCTCTAGAGGGCGTTGTTGACCATGACCATGACATGAACATGTAAAGCAGGTTCAACAGGCCTGAAGTGCAGCTATTCTCTGATGTTAACACTTGAAATTAGTAAAGAGTGCCCTCTGGTGGTTAAACCTTTAACACAGAAGCTCATGTCCATAATGTAACATTGACGGTTTGACTCCCCTTTAATCTCATCTCTGTCATTATTTATTCATTGGCTGAATGAATTTCCTCTATTGGCCCATTTATTTTAAAGTTTTTCTTTTGTATAAGAGTGCATGACTGATTCACAACTATAACATATATATAGTTATATAAGAGCCAAGTTTTCTAATAAATACATTTTAAAAAAGGTCATAGAAGAGTGCTTTGGGTTCATCTGAGGATTAAAATTGTTTTGCCACGTGTACTCCGACTCAGAAACATGGAGGAACTTTATGGAGTGTTCCATTTATCTCAGAGGTCAGAATTCAGAGGTGGGAGTGACATCAAATCCAAGTTGACCCTGCTCAGTTATGAGGAGCTATTGTTCGCTTTTGTTGGTGTTTGTACTGTTAGCCACCAGCTAATAACATGACACAAAGTAGTTTTATGTGTGGTAACAACATAACAACATGTACACAGATAGAAGCTGATTAATACTGTCAGCTTGACTAATTAAGCAACACAAAACAAGACTTTTTGGCTAATAAACCGTGTAATGTACAGCTTTTCACTGTTGACACATGGAGCTGCCATCTTGGATTTCAAGCTCAGGGTTGCTGAAGCTCCATCGAGTTTCCAAGATGGAGTTCTGACTTCATGGTGTGTTTGTGATGATGTATCCAACTGTAAACACGCAAATTCAGACTTCCGAGATCAACTGGAATGCACCATTAGCTTGAAAAAATTAGTCATTCTGACAGTACTCTTAAAATTCTAGCTGTTTACATGTTGTTATGCTGCTTTCACACACAAACTCTCATGTAGTGTGCTGTTATCAGCTGGTATTAGCAGCGCTTGCTAACAAAGGCCCCTCAAAACTGGTAATGGAGAGCAACACTCCACTCTTTTATGACATGCAAAACTGCAAGTGCAGCCACTAATTATGCCTGGATATAGCTACAAAATTTTTGAAAATCTTCCAAAAGTAAAATCATTTGTGTTTACAGTTTATGATTCAGATCCACTAAAGAATTTGATGGGTAATCCTGCTGGCAAACAAACAAACTGCACCAAAAACATGACATCATCTTCTTCTTTAAACCTTCATTCAATAATTTTACACTAATACTAATAACTCTGTACTAATGTATAATCTTGGACATTAAGACCAACAAACTTCAGTTTAAGTTACAAATAAGAAAAAAATGAGCACATAGCCACAGATGATGCAGTGTAATGTCATTATGATGATAAGTACACAAACCACATTCGGCCCAGACGTTTCCACAAAAACCACAGTGATTAATAGAGTCAACACTGTGGTAACTGATGCATGACACTCACTTGAAAGTTTCTTGTATTTCAGACATGTTCACTTCCATCACTGATGATGCATAAGAAAGTATTCTGGGATGTTTCTTCATTTCAGTGGAGTTTGGGGTTATTTGAAGTGACGAACGCTACATTAGAAACCTGTGGTTTGGTGGAGGATGCTCACAGACTGTAACACTTCTCTAATTTTTTACAAATGACACACTTTTCACAGACTTATACAACAGGATCCTGTATTTGAGGTTTTACTTTCACTTCATATTTTCATATGTAGTTGGATGTTTCACATAAAGTGGATTCTGGGGGGAAAAGTGTTTATCTGCTGGGAATGAAAAGGGTTGACGTTGGCTGATTTAGGAAAGGATGGGACATATGTTGATTCTTGGCCAACTTTTAATTAACATAGTTATAAATATCAAGTATTTTCAAGTCAGTTGTGATTCAAGTCCACACTTCTGGCAAAGAGTCTCATTCTAAAATCTTATTTATCGTGCAGCAGCAGAATTACTGAATTATTTTGTTTTTTGTTTTTCTAAAGATCAACAGGCTTAAAATGAGATGTTCAGTGATGACAAATTAGTAAACTGTTCGGGTGTTGCATTGCACACATCACATAATTTAAATAATCCTGATTGGTACCTGTTAAAGCAGACTGCGTGACCTTTAAAGCCTGAGTAAAGTACTGAATTTGAATAATATAGGAGTGAGTAGCATAATATTATTGCACAAAAAAGATATATTAATATATCTGTGCCTCCTTATTAACTTATTTGTCATATTATAGTAACTCTACTTTTGTCAGGTTCATCACATATTAAAGTTAGAAGCATAATTTTAGGACTAAGTTTAAAAACGAGAAAAAATGACATTCTGCTTTTAATTTTTATATCATATCATGACCCCTCACCCACCACCCCAACAGCACCACCACTATGCCCCCCCCCAAAGGCTGATCGAGGATTTCGCCCTTGGGTAAAAGTAAATTAAAGAGAAGTTCACCTTGGTAAGCAGCGCATGGATGAAGCTTGTTAAATCAGGTGATCAGATGGCAAAAAAGGGTAAGAGAATTACAATAAAGCACAGCAGAGTTGAGTATGTATAAACTTCTGTGACTGAAGAGACTCAACTTTCATGTGTTAGCAGCTCCATCTGCTTCTGCATGCAGGTTTAAACAAACACTGAGTGGTTACACCTGTCCAACAGACCCAACATCTGCAGGAAAGGATGGTACAGTCACTCAGAAACTGAAATCAGACCAGTTCCTGAATGAGCTCAGCTGTAATGACAGCATCGGTTGCCTCAACCCAGGAAACAAAACGGGGACAAGAGGTGACCTGTCAGTGACAGAAGTTCTGAGGAACACAATGAAATGCAAAAAACACAGTGATTCAAACAATACACATTTTACAGACCAACACACCCATAAGACACATGGATACACTCTAAACAGCACGTGCAGCTTATCACTAACACATACACACACACACACACACACACACACACACACACACAGACTTCTAGTTAAATCCTGATTCAGTTCCTGGTAACTTCTCCCACAGGAAAATTCAGCGTAACAGCCAAAACATCAAACAAAGAGGCCAAGAAATGGCATCATCACTACAATCCGGCCTTTCAGACAAAGCTCTGTGACATGGTGTGTTGTGTTATGGAGACGAGAACAGAGTCAAAATACTGACGTCAACCTTCATCATTTAAAACCAAAAATAAGATCCTCATTTTCTTCTTCTTGTGAATTTTATTTCCCAACATGAGGTTAGAAAAGGTGTTTCAAAACTACTTTGATACATACATGAAATCGAAGTTGAGTGTCTCTTAAAGCATCTACAAAAATGAGTGAAAATAAACATTCATAACTATTAAAAAACTTTGTTTAAAAACAGCTCGTTATGGAGACTGTGTGGGCGTGGCAGATCACATTTTGTTTGACAACCATGCAGCTGCCTCTGTTACTGGGAGTTTTGGGCTCGCGTCCTGGCGTGCACGGCCCATGAGGAAGAGGTTGAAGTGGAGGAAGAGAGGGTACAGCTCCAGGTGCTACATGTGGCCGTTTTGCAAAACCTATAGCTTTCTGGGCAAAACTGATGAACTGGTCTTGGGTAAATTGAGCACTGCATGTGCGGGAGTTTCTGTACACTACTCCACCACAGTTAAAACATTTAAAAAAGACATGCTGTCATTTTCACCTGTGGATGTGCATCCAGGGACAGCACAAACAAGCATGATGAGGAGAGGGGACAGATGGAAAGTGTGACGACCCTCTCCAACTTCTCTGACTATTGTTGTTTACCTTGCAGGTACTGCAGGTAGGCATGGACAGAGAGTGAGCTAAGAGAGTGGAAAACACCTGATTTCATCAGCAGAGCTGGCACACATGGGCCCTGTGTGTCAGAGCAGCTTTTAAAAACCCTCTGAAGCTCAGTATCTCTCTCTTCCTCCTGCCTGAGGCAGCCCTTTGGTTTGGTCTACTGCTTGGTTTGTTTTGCCGCACCATACAACATTGCACCACTACATTTTTCCACTCATGCACTCACTTTCACTACTGGTCCTACTGATTACACACGTCAGGTTCACTTTAAATTCATTTCTACATTTATTAATTTACTTTAATAAAATCATTTGTTAATTGTATTCTTTGTGTGCGTCTCCCTCCTTGGTCATGGCCGCACGGCCTGGCTGTGACAATAGAGAAACTGACAGACAGATGGACAGACGGATAGATAGATAGATAGATAGATAGATAGATAGTTGCAAAACACCGCGTAGAGAGGAGTTTGCTCGGACTCTGAGAGGCTGACTGTGTGGAAGCAAAGAGATTTTGAAGCATCGGTGTTGTGAGGAACAACTGGTGTGAATTTTTTTATGATTGGTTCGAGGAATTAATCATGTAATAAATGTCCAAGAAAACCCAGCTGAATTCAAAGCCGGTAAAAAAAAACAGTTACAAAAACTGAAATGACAATATTTCCAGTTTGGATTGAGGAAAAAATTCTAATAGTTTTGATACTTAATATTACACACATAAGGAGCAAGAAGAATTACATTGCTAAATGAGTACTTGTGGATTTGAGTTGCCAGAGGCTTTAGAGATTTTTTTTTTTTAATTTATTTAAAAACTAGCATCCATGCAAGGTTCCTGAAAAATAATTATTTAGGCTAATAAATATTCATTAAAACACAAACAGTAGTTCATAAACTGAATTCAGTATTCAGTATTCAGTTTCATCATCCTAAAAATCCCCGAGTCTCCCCCATACCAGGATGGTTTGATCCAACCTGTCACGTGCCAAATGTCAGTCACTGTCAGTCACTTGTCACTGTAAAAATTCAAACAATGGAGTCGTGGTTGAGACGTAGCAGCAATGCTGCTGAAAACAAGACAAGTGCCAAAGAAGCCGAAACCAGAGCCAGCAAAAATCCGTCAGGATTTTGAAGAAGTTGTTTTAATGGGATTTATGAACACAAGTTGCAACCCACCTTGCATTGTGTTTTTTCTGCAGGGGAGAAATTAGCCAACAACAGCAATTTGATAATTATTTTTACGTGTGCAAATCTGTATTTATTGAAGTGAATTATTTCTTTTTTAACAAGTCTTTATTATAATTAAGTGAACTGTTTCTTTTTTTGCAGGATTTAGTTATTTTTATATATTTTTATTTCCAAATAGTTCAAGAGAGACCAAAATAAATGAGCAGTGTTTTGCATATTGATGAAGTTTTAAATGTTTTGTGCCTGTCTGGTCACTGTTTTCACTACATTAGCTTGAATCTCTATGTTTTAGTGATGAGAAAGATTTGCCATGAATTTAGCCATGAATCATGAAGATTTGAAATCTTTGAAATCAGTTTTTTATCAAATGTTTGAAATTTGAAAGTGTTTTGCAGTTACAAAGTCTAATAAATCAGACATTGATGGCACAGTGCTGTGTTTTATCACTTTTTTTTTTACCAAAAATATTTTAGGGGGGTTAGGGGGTACTTGGCTGAAAAAATACTTCATCACTGAAAAAGGTTTGAGAACCACTGCTTTACATAACAGACCGCCCTCTGCTGAAAAAACTACGTTACTGCATCATTTTAAATCACTAGTCCAAGCATTTTCTCCAGTCAAAGAAAGTTTTACCGATGCATCAGTCAGGCGCTCAAAAGGCGGCCCTCTCCAAATTTCGAGGAATTAAACTCCTAGGAGAAAAGTTAAAAGCAGTTATTGAACAACTAACTAAGCTGCTGCTAGCTCACCTGCTAGCTCCAGGACTCTCGGGACCGTCTCACAGCGTGGCTTCATCCTCCTGCTACCAACTCCACCTGCTAAACCGCCGGCCAGCAGCGCGAGCCCACTTGCCCATCCCACCACAATCTTTCCGTCCCGGTGTGGTCAGTTCCATTGGGCTCAGATTGCTCCTCTCTGCCGGCAACCACCGCACCAGGCCGACCTCCTCTCTCCGTGCGGGACTGCGGGGTCAGTAGGCTGGTAGCCCCTCCAGGCTACCGCTCCTCCTCACCGGCCTGTTGATGCTGTGTTGGTGTTTTGCCGCTGTTATGCTGTGGATTATCCAGTGGATACTCCTGAGCTGCATATCCCTCCTCTCTTCCCGGACACCCGGCAGCCCTTGGTCACAAGCTAACACTAGCTTTCTGCTAGCGATCTCCACCCAGACCATGCCTCTACTTCACCTCAAATCTCTACAACCCCAACATCCACCTGCATCTGGAACCTGGAACACTTTGGCGAGGCCGTCCTTCACACAGAGGCTCTGGTCGTATGTATTCCTACAACTTCACATCGCCAAACTCCATTCCTTCCTTCTGGTCCTGCTGCCGCACTCCAACTTCCTCATTACGTCATCACAACAAACAACA
>JAQFJA010000010.1:21783309-21800432 GCA_029874485.1 Naso brachycentron | reverse complement strand
CATAGATGGTTATTTTGGGAAAAATGGGCGGGGTTTATGCAACCTATGTGGCAGAACAATGACATGTAGGAACACTGAGATGCTCCTTTAACCTGTTTGAAATCTCTCACTCTGGTATTCAAACATCTTGAATACAAACCCTGGCTATAGTAAGAAGTCTTTACAACAACAAATGAGAAACAACAGATGTAAAACATCAAAACACATTTTACTAGCACTCCCGACTTGAGTTTACTGTAAATACACAGTTTGTTATTACAGCAAATGTTGATCATGTGTAACCTCAGCCCTCCCTCAAAAACTTATATGAGACTTATGTTTCTGCACATTCTTCCTCTTTGCTCTGACTGGCTGATGAAAGATACCACACTTATATTCTAGTTTCATACAAGTTCAGTTTTTATTGATTACAGCATCACTGGAGGTGTTTTCCACATTATTAGCTCAAACCAAGATGAAAATATTTTATATTGTGAAAACCAAATAGATGTCAAAAACACACAAAATATAAACAATGTAAGATAAGTAAAATTATGCAGCAGACACTGAAACTGCGTGGTGCATCTGCGAATGAGCTCATTCACTCGGTCATAAACGTAAAGCTGTGTGTGTCCCGCTCAAGCTGTCGTCATTCTCACCTTCATCATTCACATGATTTCTCTCTTAAAAGGTCATCAGGCTGAACAGGCTGAGCGGGTTTTCCAAAGGTGCAAATTAAACGGATCCATAAAACATGTTTTCATGATCCCAGTAAAGACGTCTGTCCTCCGATCAGTTTGGATTTGATGATCTCTCAGTCAGTTTAAACATGTTTCTTAAATTTTGTACCACCTGTGAGTTCAGTCAGTGGAAATCTCTGTGCAGACACTTTGTGCAACGTCTCACACCTCTGGCACCGCAAGACAGTCTGTTGAGTTCTTTGTAGTTTTTTAGGCTTGTGTCGAAAGTGTGAGGACAGCTGGCGCCCTCTGGTGGTCAGCTGGTGGCTATGCACTCTGCACAGCACTCAGTGGACTCGACTCTGCAACAAATGACATGATCACATGTTAAACACTTAACAGAGTTAAGCTCAGATGTTTTGGATGAACATTCGGGTTCTCCTCAGCATGAATCCATGGATGTATTAATAGAACTGGACGTGCTACGCATAGACAGCTGGCCATTCAAACAAATAAGAATTGCTCATCCAGTGCATAAGCCAAATAAGTTTTCCAGTTTCCATGTTTACCACTGAATATGCGCAGTCGAGTTCCCCCTGCCCGTAAGGTTCTGCTCAGCCCAGAAAGTTTACATTGTGGTGACGTTACTGATTTTAAAATCTCTTTTCTCAGCTCGTGGAAAGTTTTACAAATACAAAATCGCCTCGGCTTACAAATCCATAATATAAAGAGTCATACTTGAGCTTGTTTGCAGTTTAAGGTGACCTGCTAATACTTTTACAGACGTCTCATTTACCGTAAATGAGGCGTTTACCCCATAGGCTGCCACCCTAAATGGTTTTCGATGGCAGCCTACGGGGAAAATGCTTTCATAGGTTTCACTCTAGTCAATGTGAGTGTGCAATTCAGCACAGAGCAGATCAAGGGGGATGGGAAGTCAGACAGAGATATGACACTAAAACATCCGGTTAATTTTCAGAAGAAAACACTCATGAAACACAAGAAACTTCATAAATAAACGTCAGTATGTGTGGAGCCAGGCCTGACGTCAACAGATCGGAGGTTTTCAGAGGCCAGTATCTTACAGGATTCAGTAATTATCGCAAAATCTTGTCGGTCTTGTGACTCCAGCTGTCCGGCCGTGCCGCGCTCTGAAACGCAGTCATTGGGTGTTGATGGGTGAAGAAGCAGGGAGCAAACCCAAAGCGGAGCCATTCCCTGGCACACACGCAACCAGTGGAATTCCTGAGTGACCCTAACCCTTAACCAATCGCACTCGCTCTTGCCTTGACCGCAACAATGTAGCCAGTCACATGTACAGTATGGTCATGTGATCAATCTGCTCTTACAACACGAGCAAGATTTTTAGAAAGATCTTGACTAATTTACACATTTTCTCTTACTGTTAAAACAGTGCACGGTGACTTTATGGAGTCTCTTCTGGTTGCCTGGCAACCTCACACTGATGACATGAAGAAGAAGGAAGTCTGATCTGAGGGTTTTGTTTGACACTAAAGCTGCAAAACATTGTTTAAGAGACTGAATTTAACTGTCTTGTAAGAAATAAATCTCCTCTGAGAATCAACACGAATCCGTTTCAGTGTTTCTGCTCTGAACGTCCGGCTCGTACCTGTGTGCAGCGTGCTCGTCTTTATCCGGCTCTCCTCCAGCGTAGAGAAGCAGCTGCTCCTCTCTGCATCCACGTCTCCTGAGCCGATGTCACAGGTCACCACCATGATGGGACCTTTACCCCCCTTCAGATGGACCTGGATGCTGTCCTGCATCAACAAACACACAGATACACAAACAAATGAATCAACTGGATGATGTTGCTTTTATTCTTACTTCTCACTGCAGCAGCTACTGGACAAACCCAACGAATTAAGATGAGATCTGTAAAATCAACACGAGTTTCCATCCAAACATTTTGTGTATTTTAGGGTTTCACATTAGAAAAGTTTGACAGAAATGGCAAAATTTTAACAAAAATACCTCTCAATATCAACACGCTCTCTTGACGTGTCTTGACTTATTGAAAAATATTTGATGGGAAATGTAAACACTTTTCTGGTCTGACATTAAACTGTTTACTGGCCAATCAGCTTTTCCCACTCAAGAAGAAGAAGAGCAGAGAGAAGCTGTCGACATCTTTCCATTTATGCAAATGTTTTACACATTTTAAAAGTTCACATCAAATTTACTCGACAATAAGATGAAAACGCAGTTAACGTCTATATTCTAATCTGATAAATGATTTTACATCTGCTGTAGATGATAAGGCAGCATTGTGCAGCTATCTTCGCTGATCTCTCAAAGCCTTCAGTACAGTTGACCACTCTGTACTCATTGACAGACTTTCAAATACAGGCACGAATCCAAACTGGGTGAGGGCCATATGTATTTTTTCCATACCATCATACCCTCCTGACATTTCAGCAGAGTATACGGTATGTGACGGCACCTGTGTGACATCATAGGCACATGACTTAGTTGCAAGGGGACAGTGACTTTTCTTGCTTGTGCATTGCTTCTCTTCTGCCCTCCACTTTGCTGCTGCTGTTTCACCAAAGTTTGTCCGTTGTGAGAACAATAAAGGATTGTCTTATTTTATCGTGTAAGGGGAGGGGACAGCACTCTAAACGTAAACACCTGAAGTTGAGTCAACATCATCAGTGGGCTATTAACTTTACGTTGTCACTCCATTAACTGTGTCGGTACTTTGTGAAATTAACGCATAGGGGGATTAGGACACTGTCGCTTGACGTCTTCTAGAATATTTAATGTTATGGCTGTTACCTCAGCATGTGTGTGTGTGCGCGTGTGTGTGTGTGTGTGCGCGCGTGTATGAGAGAAGGAGGAGAGAGTAATGCTTACGTTAAACTTCTGTGACAGCGCTGAGTTTTGTACCTATGTAGGTCATCTTCCTAACTGACGTCACCGAGTGAGTTTCATGCCGACTGAATTCTTCTCTTACAGTCTTAACTTGTAAAAATGGTGCTTGGAAAGTTTTGTTGTTGCGCATGCAGCTCAGCTGTTGGTGCAAGTTTGTTACAAAGAACAGAGAGCAGCAGGAAGGAAGGGTGCAAGATGGGAGAGAAACTGCGTGAGAGAAGGAAAAAAAGATAAGGTCCAACTTTCTTCGCAATGTTAAACACCAAATGCATTAAGATGGTTTAAAAATTATTTTTCAGACAGACAACACTTCCTCATCTAAGTTCGTTCCCATTACCAAGGGTGTTCTTCAAGGTTCTATTTTAAGCCCAGTATTATTTACCATTTCTATCAATACAATTAGTACTTTTATCAATACATGCAATTTCCATGTTATGCCGATGACACAGTTTTATACAGTTCGGCAACCACTATCAAATCAGCAACTGACAATCTACAACTCGCATTTAACGCCCTACAATACGCACTGTTTCATCTTAAACTTGTTTTAAATACAGACAAAACAAAGTACACAGTCTTCTCCAGAGCCAGAGAAACTGACAGCAGTCTCCAAATTTCCTCCTACTGAAAAAGTACCTCACTACAAATACTTGGGCGTTTGTATTGATGACAAATTTACTTTTCCTAAATCATATCGACAACTTGTGTAAGAAATTTAGGTTGCAGCTAGGTTTTCTGTTTAGTAATAGATCATATTTCCCATTTTATTGTAGTGAACAGATCGTGGAAGCAACATTTCTCTTTATATTAGAATATGGTGATATTATCTGTTAGCATTCTCCCATTTCTAATCTTGAATATCTACATTCTGTCTTACATGCAGCTCTTAGATTGATTACTGGGGATCCATATGGCACCCATCGCTGTGTTTTATATCAGAAGGTAAGATGCCCCTCCCCCAGTTAGACGAGATCAGCATGTATACTTATTTATCTCTAAAGAATTATTAATAAAACTGCCCCCCTACTTTTTTTCACTCCTGACCAAAGAAATCATACTCATAACGCTCATTCTCAGGAGTGGCTCACACTTCACGTTCCTTCTATAAAAGTCATCTCCATCAGACAGCTTTCAGATTTTATGCCCCATTTCTCTGGAACAATTGACAGAGCAATCTAAAACTCAATGCACTGATACCAATAGGTCAATGTAAAAATTTGATTAGGGACCTCATCAGACTTAACTGACTTTTTTATATAACTTATTCATAAGTTTTGTGTATTTTATGCATTTTTCCATTTACGTCAGCATGATTGAATTAAATGATTTTAAGAATACATCATGTCATACTGCTGTCTATTCGTTTTGAGATTTAAATCTTTTATTTTCATTTCAACGTGGTGTGTTTGATATTTTATCTGTACTCAGGTCTCACGTGCAAATGAGATCTTGATATCAATGTGATTTCCTGATTAAATTAAATATATATATAATAGTCAAAGATTCAATGTAATATTAGGGTTAGTGTCAATCAGTTCTGGTAAAACAAGAAACGTGTGCTTACAATACTAAATTTAAGATTCAATTTTTAAAAAACAAAATAAATTTATTTAATAAAAAATATAGAGCGCATGCACTTGAGTTTATCTGTTCACTTAATGGTTGTTCGGCTTCCTCTACATTCTTTGGTTGTTTACCTCTGTGGGTGCAGGAACCTCCAGCTTGGTTTCCTCCGGGGCTTTGACGACGATCACCGTCTGCTCCTGGAAGGCTCTGAGCCGGCTGATGTCTTTGTGGGTCACATAAGCCATCGTACGGGAACATGTTAAAGAAAACCTGCTTCATGCTTTTATTCAAATCTACAACAAATGTTTGTGCGTTGTCGGCAGATCATCTTCTTCTCTCTGATACTGAGTCTGATGTGAAAGGATATTGAGCGTTTTCCAAGTTGTCGGTCATGTCAAAGAGCTGCTGCGCGCAGCTTTTGATCAGAGTGTCGAGCGTGCTCTCCACCAGCTTCAAGTTTTCCAATTCTCTCTCGAACTTCTGCTGCGTTTTCCACAGAAAGCTGGAGATGTTATTCGTTCCTCTGCACAGACCAGAGAATTCATTTCATGTTTTAAAAACAGGAAAATCGTCAGAGAGGCTCAGGTCAGGATAGATGACTCTAATGAGTTACAACAGGTTTATAAAAAAGTAAACATGCACGCTGATGTTTGTCACTCACATCCACTTAAACTTGTTTTTCGACTCCCTCTCGAGGACGTTAATGCCTTCCAGGACGTTGGTGATGTCATAGACTCGTCGCCTGCGTGTCTGCAGGTCTATGGTCACCTGCCTGACGTCCACCGACCTATCAGGAGCTGCCAGCAGCAGGTGCAGGAAACGCTGTGTCAGCACACCCAGGGACACATCTGGATACAACACAACATGCAATGATTTAAAAAACATCAACATCTTTAGACCTTATAAGGTTTGTTTACATCGGTGACAGTAAAAAAACAGGAAGAAAATAAACGAGAATGTTTCTATTCATCATCTTCTAATTTAGACTTAATGCAAATCAAAAAACTTTTTTTGTTGTTTTCTTACAGAAAGTCGGTCAAATAAATGAGAGATTAGGCAATAACAGGTTTTACAACAAATTTCCTGCAAAAAGATTCAGCTGAAAGACAGAAAGACAAACCTTGTCTGTCTGTGATTGTCCTGGGCTTCTGGATCTCTTTCCTCTGAGGGACACCAACGCTGGGAAAAAAAAAATCAAAGTATGTTTCTCAACTTTCAGTTAAATGCGTCATTTCTGTCAAGCATGTGTAAGCTAACATGTGAGGGCAAAGCCTCACCTTCCTTCACAGGAATGACAGCAGCAAAGCGAATCGATTAAAAGAGGAATTCCAACTGAAACTAAATCTAACTTCACAGATTAAAAAGCTTGTGCAGTTTGTTCACCTGTAAACCAGAAGCAGCGACGTTTCTTACCTCGTTGTCGTGGCCCCTGAAGTCTGCCTGCCACTCTGATCCTGGAATTCAAAAGTGAAAAACAGATCAGTTACAGCTGCTCTTGTGACATCTGATAAAATGTATTTGCTGAAATTTAAGAAACAAGATCATAAACAAAAACTTATTTGTACAAACGGTATTGCAAGAAGATATTCCTTTAACAACCTTTAAAAAAACCCTATTCATACTCTCCACATCTGCGGGGGTCCGCTCTGGTATGTGCGACATAAAAATCGTCACCCACCCATAAACCATGAGGGTCTGTGCTGAACCCTCTGGACGTCCGCATGCAGCCCAAAACTTTGTGACCATGTGGACTGTCAGTGTTGACAGATCGTCGACTGCGCATGCACTAGGTTATAATCTGTTGCTCCACACTGCAGTCGAGCCGTTACAATGGAAGGACTGACTTTTTCAAGTCTTTTGTAAAAGTATTTATTTACCCAGATTTACTCAGTTAGCCAGTTTCCACCAACATGGAACTGGTTCTGTTCCAGTTCACGCACCAAAATTACATTGGTTCAAAACCCAGAAAGTTGGTTCCCAGCTGGAACCTAAAAAAATAGCCGGTTTTCTTTGAGAACTGAAGTGGGCGTGTCAAGTTCTACACGTCCCTGTGTGCTGCACAACGCCCTCTGCTGATGATGTATCTTTGATCCTCATAAAAAAAGAAAAAACTGGTAGAAACGCGAACTGGTTTGCTAGAAAGCACAAAGGTTCCAAGAATCTAGAACAGAACCAGTTAGAGCACCAGAGCCAGCCTGGTGGAAAGACACCCAGTGTGACTCCTGTCAGCCTTTGTGTCAACAGTCCTGTTCGATCAGGCGTTTACTCTGCTGCTGCTTCTCAAAGCAACGCTTTCACCTGAGTGAACAGAGCAATGTTTGACTTGATTCACAGCAGCATTACAAACAGAAAGATTTCTCATTAAATTCAACAAATAAAGAATATAAAACATCCCATTCAGACAACAATGTGCTTTTCTTCATTTCTGCAGAACCTTTTTTTCACCCCACCTGGGTGACGTGGATTTAGTCGTGGCTGCAATATTAGTGATGTCACTGTGGCTAAAAAAGATAAAAGAAAGGAAGTGTGGCCACTCAAACTTCCTCTGTTGTCTTTTGTTTATGCTGCAATCTGCGCACTGCATATCACGCGTGGCCAGACTGGCATGGACCTTTGTTTTGGTATGAATGAAACTGCTTTGCCAGTCCGCACGAGCGGAAGAGTCCGCCGACGTGCAATGCAGAAAGTCTGTTCAGCCCTTTACATAATGGTGCAGAGAATCAAGTCCCCCAGAAGGTTCGAGTCCATGAAAAAACGGTGATTGCTGCACACTTTTCTTTACCTTTGCATGTGCATACGTTTCTCAAGACAGCACTTCCAAAGTGGCACAGGGCTTAAAAAAAACAGCTGACAGTAGCATGATGGTTCACGGCTGTGTTTGAGGTGTGTCCTCAATCACCTGAAGCAGTTCATTAAAGCCAGGTCACCATGAAAATTATCCATACACTTTCCATACCACTTCAATGCACCATTGATAAGCTAACGTTAGCTTGACAGCCTGCATTCTTTTCACAACCTGCTAAGTGAATTATGTGCATGCAAGTTATGATGTAAAGACGCCCCCCAGTGGTCCAGTGATAGCGATGCATCAGAATCAGAAAAATTAAATGATCCCTGAGGGGAAACTGAGTGATGTTACAGCTGCTCTCATATTTCAAACATGTAAATAAGAAAGAGAAACCAACAAATGTGAAAAGGCGTAAATTTGTTTTCACCTCAAGCAATGCAAAGCTAATTATAACGTGTTATATGCATTATTTTGCTTGCTTAAAGCACTTATTAGTGCAGTATTGCTTGCATCATTAAATTTACAGTTATTTCTTATTAAATTGTGGACATTTACTTCATTCGCATTAATAACACACACTCTCTAACGGTAAAATAAAAAAAAAAAACAGAATTCCAAAAATGGAAAAAACTGAATTTGGGAAAAAAGTCAAACAGGATCACAAAATAATTTTCCTTTCCCCATCGACTACTGTTCATATTTTCTCTGTACTGAGGTTCCATGGGGTCTACAGGAAGGGGCGGGACTTATCCACTCTATACTACACAAAGATGCTTCATGTTCTGTACATCACACAAGAACAACAATAAGAATAAAATGACAGAGTAACATCTCCTGACCTGCTGTGGCGGCTCCACTGCAGGAGGTTCGGCATAAGCGAGACCATCATCTCCTCCATCATGAGCTTCATCAGCATCATCATCGCCTCCGCTGCCGGCTGCCCACTGATCCTCCTCCTCCTCCTCAGATGACTCGGCTCCCCAGGTGCTAATTATGCCCAGAGACCCGTCCAGGCAGGGAGGCATGATGGGAATGGCGTCACTGTTGACCCCATTGTTGGAGATGTCCTCTGGCAGGAAGTGGTCCTCACAGATGAGATGCTGCTCTGTGGAGTCCTGCTTGTCCGTCTCCCTCAGTGCTGCCAGCCATACCTGAACAAAGTCACCAGTGTTACTGCTGCTTTCTGTTACTCTGCTTATCTACAGATACTTACTGTCTTTGTCTTTATCATCCCAAGAACACACAAACACAAACAAAGCCCCAGAGCCAAACTCAGTTCCCTGACGTCAGAAAACATGTCAGCAAGGTTTTTCTGCTGCCTGCAGCCACAGTTCATGAATCCAGATGCATGTGATGAATATCTCAAATCTGCATCATCTATAGAGTCCCCTTATGTTCCTGGTTAGTGCAGTTCCAAATGTAGACATCTCTACATGCATCACAGTAACACTTTATTATTATTTCCTACATTCATGTGAAACTGTAAACATCACATTACCCTCCTGTGATTAAACAGCTGCAAGTGGGGATTTTTTGTTGGTGCTTTCAAGGCCCGTCTAAATGACAGTTTTACTTTGGTTTATATTGATTGAAAACACTGGAAGTGCAACATACTAATGTGCACAAACTGCATTCAGCGCTTAAAGCAAAATGCAAACTGGCATCAGCTGGGAGCTCTGCAAAAACATGGAACAAGCAGAGAACAAACTAAAACTAAACACATTTAAACATGCTTGATTGTAGCATTAAAATGTATCTGTTCCCTTTCAAAATATTTTGATTTTAAACTATTGTTCCTCAATAGGTGTAATATGGAGACAATGCAAAGACATGCAGCTTACAAATGTCCAGTACCAGAGAGAAGTGATGGCTGACAAACATGTTAAATCTCAGTTCAGTCACTTGTTGTTGCCGAGAAATTAACTTAAAACAAAACGACCATTAAGAAACGATGGTTGTTTATTCATTTAACTCGTTTGTTTGTCGATGAGTCAAAACAAAATCCTTGCACGATCGTTTCAACAGGAAGGTAAGCTAACAAAGTGTTAGCATCAAGTTAGCAGTTAGTTAAAGAGGTAAGAGTAACGGTGAAAGTAAAAAAAGTGAACCATATTATTCAAGTAAGCTGACGCTGACAGAAATAATCGCATCTTAGTTTGTCAGGTTGAAACGTTCGTACCTTGACTCGTGCGGGGTCTTTGGGGAAGTTGAAGAACCTCTTCGGTGGTCGGCTGAGGATGCCCCGTTTCGCGTTAACGTTACCAACCACGCGGTTCGGACACCCAGAGACCACGCACTTCACCATGCTAACGTCACTCCTCCACCGGAACACAACCAACCGGGCTAACGGCTCATCCGAGACCCGTTAGAAACA
This sequence comes from Naso brachycentron, assembly GCA_029874485.1. Taxonomy (NCBI): domain Eukaryota; kingdom Metazoa; phylum Chordata; class Actinopteri; order Acanthuriformes; family Acanthuridae; genus Naso; species Naso brachycentron. The sequence continues at coordinate 21,790,153 of JAQFJA010000010.1, read as the reverse complement.
GTTTATACTCCGAGAGAACAGCCACAACGTGAACGTCCCGTTTGTTTATGTCGCCTTTCACGGTTGTTTCTCAGACCGGAAGAGGTGTGATTTTGACCCGGAAATACAACAATGGAGGGAAACTCGCTCTTTGGCGCCAATTGTGCGCCCGCTACTGTCCACACAATGAACTAACGATGTATTGTTTGGTTTTCTATATTACTATTTCACAAATTTAAATATTGATGAGTTAAAATTGATTATTACCTACTGATTAAACTCTACGTCTTACAAATACAAAACAAAGATAATCTAAAACTCGTTTTTTTTTTTTAAGTTCACACTTTATGACATAAAAACTATGACATAAATATATGTAGGCCTCTTTCAAGCTTACTTCTTTTGATAGAAGAAGTAAAGAAGTAAAGACTGTTGTGTTTGGTAACTACAGTGAACAGAACGCCAAACGGTCCACAGTCTGCAAAAATATCCCCTGTAGAAGTATTTTGTCAAAAATATTGTGGTATTTGCAGGTGTTATTTTGTAGAAACTAACTGAAAATAACAGCTGCGATGGAGTCATTTGACAGTAATTGTTTAAAGCTAAGCCATTGTCGAAAACACTGATGATATATTCCCACTTCCTGTTGATCTTTACCCTTCCTCATCACTGGCTCCCAGTTCAACACAGAACAGGTCGTAAGCAGTGTTGCAACACAAGATTTATTCAGAGCAAGAGATGCCAACACCAGCATGATAAAAATTGTACAAACTTCACAAGTCAAATTAAAATATCACGTAGCAACTCGTGACCTTAAACATACAGCAAAAATACCAACGAAACCCATGCCATGTGGTAAGGAAACTGTTGAAAGTTTGCCAGTAACAGAGAAAAAGGGGTGAAAGGAGAGAAAATGAATGTTGTATAAAAACCCCTTATCAGTGCACTGCTGAAAAGAAACTGTAACATTTACATAAACTGCTGATTTCACAAATATTCATATGGATTTCTTTTGCATTCTAGCATGTCACATGTTAGTTTTGAGATTCTCTATGTAAATAGTTACAGTTTAGCTTTTACATCTGATATTACAATATCTAGTCTACTGACTGTCTTTAAGTGTCAGAATTGTGCTTTAATTCCCATTTCCTTTGTTTTCAGTAAGAATAACTTACTAAATAAAAAACACAAGCTGTCAGTTTATCTAATGCAGTAGTTTACCGGCAGGAAGCTGCAGACACCAAGCTTTGGACAGGGATGTGAAGGCAGGGAATGAGGCTTTGGAGCAAAAGTTTAAAGAAGAAACATCTTCAAAGGAAAACTCCCTCTGTTAGGACGGTTTGTTTTTTCCTTCCTGTGGAAATCTGGACTGAAAGCAGAGAAAAGTTTCCGTCATCTCAATATATCAAACCAAAGGAAACATCAGGTTTCAGGGATTAATTCTCAACTTTTTCCTCAAACATTTCACATTAAGAAATGCTTTTTTTGTCACTGTTAAACATCCAAATTACTTCTTACATAACAGATGATCCTCTATAAAACTGGATATGTGGCAGTTTGATTCACCACGTCCACGTCAGAGCTGAGATTACCCCTGTTAGGTGGATATGGTACTAAATACATTTTTTTTCATCCATTTTATTCTAAAATTCAGCATTTATCCAGAAAAGGAAAGTAAAATTTAAGAATTTTAAACCCCATGAATTACTCGTAGTAGGGTGAATAAAGTAAGTCTCATATTAAACAATGCAGTAAGTGCAGTTGACTTGTATGTTCACAACATCATGTTTGAGGTGGTTAAAAATCATGATGGTGAGTAATTGTGATAACCCGAGAAAACCCCTGAAAGGTAACACCTCCACAAGGCAGTCTGTTCATTGCTCCGACGCACCTTTATTCCAAAACACCAGCAGCCAGAAAAATGTCCCATTGGATAGAAAGCCCATTTGGCCAAAGGCCCATTTTCCCTAAAACAACAGCCCACTGCCGCTGAAGGTCAGGTTAGAGTTAGGTTACGCCAGAAAGTTGGCAGTAACTGAACAAACAACTGTAGAGCTGAAATCAGACTGAAAGTGATGAAGTGATGTTTATCGCATGAAACGCCAGTATTTTCCCACTTGATCACAACTGAATCATATTTTGGATCATCGCTTCCATCACTTCATTTGTGCGATGTACACAGTCTACTCATGAGCTTGTTCAGAGGGGAGACTGGCCATTTTCTGTCCTTAATTATGGCCAATTTAATCATTTCTGCATCAGTTTTTAGGTTCCTAGACAAGTTGGAAAACTTAACAGCGTTGTGTCTGGATAATGAAATCATCTGGAGCCTGTAAAGTTTTGTCGGACAGCTCCAGTGCTGGGAGTAACTAGTTACATGTAACAAAATTATGTAATTTATTACAAAATAAATGTAACTGTAATCAGTTACAGTCACTGACAAAGAATTAAAATACAGTTACTTGTAAAAATGTTGATGATTGCAAAGGAGGTTACATCTGAATGTTTTCTGTAAAAAGTTTAGGCTGTATGTTGAATAATATTCATTTTGCTGCTTTGCATGTTTTTGATGTGCACTTTGCCTTCTTTTGTCATTTCCACTCAGTGCCATTTAGTAAAGTTTGATGCTATTCTGATGGTTTTGATTGGTTCTTTTGTTTGAATTTGCAGTATCGCACGTCTGCCATTAATACTGCCTGGTTTAAACATTGGAAAATGGTTAAACAGTTGAAAACATTCGTTAGAAAATTTCGAAAAGTAATTAAAATATAATCAAATGTAGTAAATTACATTACATTGATAAAGTCATGGAAATAGTAGTTGCATTACTTATTACATTTCAAATAGGGTAACTAGTAATCTGTGACCTATTACATTTCCAAAGCAACCTTTCAAACCCTGCACAGCTCTGTGTCGGCCACAGTTAGCGTTAGCTAGTAGCGTCAGGAGGGCTTGCCATTTTCTGTCATTAACCAGCTGATGTAATCATAATTTCTGCCCTGTCTCAGTTGTGGTAGTCCCAGAAACATTAACAACTTAACGACCTCTTGTCTGTGTTCATGAAATAATCCTGTGGTGTATAAAGTCGTGTTGTAGGAGCTCTGTGGTATTCACACATAGCAACAGATGTTTCATCGTCAATGTTTCGTCGCTGTCAGGATGCCATTGATGCCGGGAGACTTTCAACACTGACTGGCTGTTGCAGCACAGTGTCACATGATGTTGCTTGATGCCAAATCAAGTAATTCGCATCACGTGAACCGCCCAAAGTGACATAGAGTCTTGACTTTGTATGTAATCTTGTGGCATTGATCGTATTCATCACTTTCTGTCTGAACGCACCTTAGGAGGTGTGTACTTTCAGAGCAGTAGCCTTTAGTTTTTGGGGGCAATAGGCTGTCAGAGAAATGGGCTCTTGTTCAATTGGGACATTTCTCAGGCTAATGACATTTTGGAATTATTTTGGAATAAAGGCACCTCAGATAGAAACGTTGGAACTGGAATGATACTTATTAACAAAGGGGGAGTTTTCCTTTAAATAACTCCGCAAAATTTTTTCCACCAACCACCAGCACAAAGTCTTGTCAAAGTCACAGTTTCCACAAACTCGCTGTACAGTTTTTGCTTCTTAACCACGTGATAAAACTTTGAAATACTCCAATAAAGTGCATGCATGATCGACGGTGTTCAGAAAACATACTCCATCAGTACTGTGATTTCAGACTGAATGTCATCGTAAGGCCGATTCAGATCAAATATTCAGTCGGTAAAATCAGTGCACAGACATTGCGTTAACGACCGCTGGCTCTACTTTTCATTCGTCTTTTCAATAACAATCAAAGGTAATAAAAAAGTGCTGCTTGGTCATCATGTCGTCTGGCATCATGTCCCATTGTGGCTCAGACAATAAGATGCATGATTGAAAAGACAATTTCTACAGGACGAGTGCAATATACAATGACGGATGGGGACGTTTGACCCTGTAAGTCCAGTGGAGCCGTCAGCCTTCAGAAAGGAAAATCATATCTACAAATCCTTTCGCCTGCCAGGTGCCTCTTCAGCGACAATAAAAACATCAAAACATGGAAACAAAGGTGTCCCTGTGCAAAGTCGAACATGACAGAACCAAAGTCCTTTCACCCGCGTCAGATTCCTAAAACATGATTGTAGTAAAAGGTTTATACAAAACGCAATACATTTATAGTTAGTAAAAAGATCTATCAGCTCTTTGCTAGTTTTATTCATAAGAAATTGCATATACCCAAACATTTTTTCATATAGATTGCATCCCATATCTAAACAAACGCTTTTATATTATCATACCAATATTGCTGACGAGTTGTCCTATTAGCTAGTCAAGGTTGATGATTAAAAGAAATTCAGAATGGCAGATTGTCTCCTACATTTTCTGTAGCCATTGGTATTGCCACGTCGTTCTTCGCATGACTAAAGAAAAGCGACCGAACAGGACAGTTTGAAACAAAACAACTCCGAAGGGGATGATGGGATTTGCACCAGTAAGTTTCCGTGTCATGATGTTTGAAATCTTCTTGCTTATAGCATTTTTTTTCTCCATAGACAGAATAATAAGTGGACGGAGCTTCTGGCTCGAAGAGCCAATACAAAAGTGCCTGCGTTCTGTCTAATGGCCAGCAGGGGGCGACTCCACTGGCTGCATATAGAAGTCTGATTGTAAATAAGCTCACGAGTAAATGACCCTTCTTCTCACTCGATTCATCGAGTGGTGAAGGGATGACATATTTCTGTAGCCCAACCTGGAAGCTAGCACGGCACTGGCTCCCTCAGTAAAAACCTTACGGGATTTTGGATTATCGCTGAAAATCAGCTCTGTGACGAACACAAGTTTATAATACAAGTTTTGTTCAGCATGATAATTGTCAGAGATGAACATCACGTTTGTGTTTTTTGATGCGTAGGTGAAATCACCAGAAGCATAAGGCTACCGTCAAGCTATAAATGAACTACATCGTGGTCACATGACGTAAACGATGCCACACCAAAGCATTCAGCTTCTGATTTGATTTGGCGCGATTACTTTCCAACAAAATTTTCTCCTCTTAGCGTGACCTGATCTAGCCGGTAATCATGGCTGTGTCCACTGCTCGTCTCACATCCTTTTTTTAAGATATTAACTATTTCATTCCTTTTTCACGTGATGATGTCTAATGTCCTTGCCAACATTGTAGTCTCACTGAGCCACCTGTTAGCAACCACCTTTTCTAAGATGTGTAGAAGATTTAAATTTTCAAAAACTGGGTTTATACAAGGGGCGGCAATCTCTGGGCACCTACGATTTGATTTGGTTATGATTCAGGGGCCTACGATACGATTACAAAATGATTAACAAGCACAGGGTTGGGAAGTAACACATTACTTAGTAACACATTAGAGTAATTTATTACTTTTCAAAGTAACTAGTGAAGTAAAGGAACTGCCAAAACAGTAATTATATTATAGTTACTGATCCAAGTAATGTTAGTTTTGGGAGCTGGCTAAACAGGTTGTGCGTCCCTTTTTTAGGAAGTTGGTTTGGTTGTGAAAGTAATATAGTGAAGTAACAAGTAACATAACTGATTACTTTTGATACAAAGTAATAAGTAAACTTAGTACTTTTATAAGGAGTATTCAGTAATAAGTAACTTGTTACCATTTCTGAGTAACTTGTCCAACACTGCCCAATTGATGCATCTTGATTATCTTAGTGTGACAAAGCTAACATTTAGCACGGCTCTTGTCCAGTTTATTTTTCCTGTTAACTTTCTAGAAGCCAAAGTGCTTCCAAACGCAGCTTTAATCCACTCGCTGCTGGTCGGATCTCACGGTCAGCCATGTTTCCTCCTTGTTTTTTTTAATGTGTTCCCCGTAAACTGTCCGGGTGCACAGCGTGCTGCACGTCGTTTCCCGCCTTTTTCATTTCATCTATTTTACATTATTTAAAATTTTGCTTATCAATTATTGGACATTTTGGATCGATTCAGAATCATCCACATCCGAATCTTGATGCATCTAACAAACGATTTTTTCCCCCACCACTAGTTTATACTGGCATATTTTACGTCGCAGAAAGAAAACATTTAAATATCTTTATATGAACCACACATATTATTTCAGACATTTAACCGAAAACCCATTCAAGCAACACAGATTTTGAGATGAGGGAATCGGAAGTGCTTAAATGCAAACTGACTTCCAGGTTTTAGGACTCATTACTTCACCACTCTACGAGTTCATAGTTTCAAGTCTGCATCAATACAGCATAATGTTTTATAAATTATCTCTCGCTTTAGGGCGTGGCTACCAAGGCAGGTCCCCAGGTTCTCACTCTCGGTCACTTCTGGCTTAAAAAAAAAAAAACAAGATGGATGGCCTCAACGTCAAACTCGAGGCTTTTAACGGTCCACAAACCAATGAGTGACGTCAGCTCCGTCCACTGTTTATTCAGCCGTCTATGTTCTTCTAATAATTTGAGCTAAAGATTTACAGTTAATTCTTGTCCACACTGTCAAACATTACAAAAATGAATGAATTTACATCCATTAAACGACCTCCAGCTTTACAGCTTGTGAGAAAAGCCTTTCAAAAAAATGATTGCTCTTCACGTCCGCCGCTCTGCTCCCCGTTAAACCCGTGACGCCCAGTTTTTTCATGTATGTAAATTGCATTAAAATTAAAAAATGATTCAAGCTTACGATAAATAAATACATACATACATATACACTAGAATGTGCATACATTAGCAGCTATAAACAGTACATCACATTATATTAGATCATATGAAAATGTACAAAACGTGAATGTTTGTTTAAAACATTGGTAATTGTTTTTCAAAGCAAGGCAACGACAA
>JAQFJA010000010.1:21716383-21729185 GCA_029874485.1 Naso brachycentron | reverse complement strand
ACTTGTAGCCTATGGGTCTCTCTCAGCTCTGGTCTCTTGTTTTTTATAAGTGAATTTTGGTGAAAGTTACGCTGGCACCTTATGAATCCCAGATTGGGGGATTCATCTTGTTTGATCAAACCTTTATTTTAAAAAAAGGTTTTGTTTGGTCAAAGCTGGGTTCGCACTTTATTCCCACTAGGGAAGTTCATGTTTGTTTAAAATTAAAACAACGTATTTGAATAATTCCTTTGTCTTTTTTAGTTTAAAAACAAATCAATTAAAATCAAAAACTGAATCTGGTATGAAAAACTTGGGGATTTCATTTTAAGGCCATATCACCCAGCCCTAAAATAAACAATAACAAAGATACGTAGGTGGGATTAAAAAAAACTTAAGGGCATGTCAGAAATACCAACCTATCAGTGAAATGTATGTATGTATGTGCGCCTGACGCTGAACTCTCCAGTGTCTCTGAGCGTCTCTGTGCCCTTCACAGCACCATCAGTCTGCTCTGCCAGCGATTTGCCATCCTGCCCTTCTCATTATCTCTCTGTAACCTCAGGCATCAAACCAGCGCTGTCCTGAGCCGTGCAACCTCTTTTTGCCAGCCTCCCACATACACACAACAGCCTCTACACTGAAATCAATACCATGGAGATGCTCTAAAAAAAACATTAAAACATTTCAGTGAGTGCTTTGATTTTATAATGTATGTTTAAATCAGATTCTTTTGGAAAAATGTTTAAATTTCCACCTCCACAACCTCATATTCAGGATTCAAATGATGGTAGTTTTAGTTTAAAAAAACCCCTCTTGGTTCCCTTTATTCTTTAACGTAGCTACAGATCAGGTTTTGCTCTATACTTCACCTGTTGAAAAAATGTTGAATTTTTAAACCACGATTTGTGCAGAAGAATGTTTTTGTAGCTCTACAAGGTTTCAGTACAACAAATTTTTGCATATATTTGCATTAGAGGAAAATTATCTTGCATTCCTGGCAGGTTTTTTACTCATTTTATGAAAAATCAGATCATCTGAAGACTTTAGTGCTTAAAAAAATTGATTAAGTATATATGATGTCGCAGCTAAGGCACAATGATCTTACTCTGCCTACAGGTTTGCTTCAGAAGATTTCAACACTGTACACGAGCTGTAATGACACGAAGAAAGCGTCACTTTTCTGCAGCGGCCCCCCACGTTTGTTAGTAATTCACCATTTCTGAAGGCGTCAGAGATCTGAGACGGAAACTATCCAGCAGTCCAACCCCTCGAGCTGCAGGACGGACAGTCATCGGCTGGTGTGACCTGAGGACTTCACGGCTCCACACTCTGCCTGATTGGTTTTCTATCTGCAGCCCTGTGACAGAACGCTGAATTAACTGAGCTGGAGGCTGCAACTGGCAAACGCTGCCAATCTGGGAGGTTTGAAACCGTGACGTGAGTTCATTTATTGTTGGTACGATTCGGTTTCCGAGCTGCTGACTGAGACGTTTGAAGCTTGCAGGCAGGGCTAAAGCTGACCCCACCCCCTAACAATTTTTAAGCATCCACACAGAAAAATCTGAACAATTTTCAAATTTTTTCTGTTTTTTTTCTTTTGTTTCATTCCATTCATTTAAATCATAAGACTTTTTTATTAAGTTTATCTCTTACATAATAACATGAATGCTGTTTTAGACAAAAAAAAATTATATTAATTTCCTTTATTTTAAGTCATTGACTTATAGGTTTTGTGTTCCAGAAAATGTGTAAATTGAAAAAAAATAACGAGAAAAAAAACCCAATCAGGTCAGCTTTACGCTGATTATGTGTATTAGTGTGTTTTTGTACAATCAAAACTCCTGTCATGTTGTAAATACTTCTAAATGCACAGAAAAAACTCCCAAGACATTAGCTTGGAGCTCTTAATGTGCAGCTATGTTGCTGCCTGATGGGCATCGAATCACCTGCAAAGTTAAAGCCGGGGTAGGCAGTTTATTTTTGGTGTCAGGCAAAAATCCCATAATAACTTTTCAGTATGTTGTAATTTAGGTGTTCTGAAAGATCACTAGACTTCAGCACCTCTCCTTGGCTCTGTATTCAGACAGTGACAGACACTTTTCGGCCAATCACGGGTGATTTCAGAGGATGCGTGCTTGCATTGGCTGCTCTACACCAACGTCACCTGTGGCTACAAGCTGATTGGCTGTTGTAACAAGTGACATGCCTTACACTATGTGTTGACTCTATGTGTCAACTCAACTGAGCTGCAGGCGACACCATCGGCCATTATGAGTCGAGCTGAGATGGACCAGTTTACACCGCTGCTACTTTCTCTGCAGTCATTTTGTCTCATCGCACATTTCTGGTGTAAACTGGGCTTAGAAGAGAGAACAACAACAAACGAAATATAGATGCAAGCAGCAATGAGGGGGCCCAAGCAGTCAAAAAGCCATATAGATATAATTATCCTCGACCGTTCTGTAAAGTTTTCCAACAACCGATCAGTTGGTTATAGGTGCTGCCATAGACTTCCACTGCAGAATAAGAGCACCGTTTCAAGCACTGTTTAAAATTTAGCCACATTAGTGTGTATATGATTGCAACGACTGTGTGTGGCAATAAAAGACCTACAGAAGGGCCTCGATTTCAATTTAACCACTAGAAGGCGCCAAATGTACACACTGCTTCTTTGAAACCCTCCGACAGCCCCAATTTTTGCATTTTCCATAAAAGTGCTTGGCCCCCAATAAAACGAGCTGCAGCAAATACAGGGAGTGTCGTGCTATGGATAGCTTGATTTCCAGGTGTTGCTGACCCCAGCTTTAACTAGATTTTAACTAACGGAACTTTTGGTGACACCTTCTATAAAGCCTGTTTTCATAATGCATTACAACACATTCTAATCATACATAACACATTATGAACACACTTACAATCCGTTATGGGTGGTTAAGCTTAGGGTTAGCCCTAACCCTGCTTTTAACTATGATTATACAGCACTATAAGCACATTACAGCGCATTATAGGTATGTTCATAATGCATTATAGATGGAGGCTCTAAGTAAAGTGTTACTGACCTTTTAAGGAAAGAAAATCCTATCAAGCACCATTTTACAGACCCTCACTCCTCAAGTTCCTCAAAGAAAAGTTGCAAATAAACGGCAGAAACAAGAAATCTCAAAATCAAATTCTTGTCCATATCTATGCAAATTCAAACTAATTCAAGTTTCAAAAGATACTCCTGTTAATAGCACAAAGTTTTCTACCTCCGAATTTCTTTCAGTGAGTGAAAAATGATATTGCTTCTATTTACTTCACGTAAGTCTAGTTTGGTTTAATAATAACAGTGACCTGAACTACAGCAGAGATTCTGACCAGAACCAAATGTCACAGAAAGCAACAGGACGGAGTGGGTAATGCAAACTTTCCAACACAGTATCCAATTTTGTTTTACAGCTTGGGCCTTCAGCAATGCTTCTCAGACTTTATTAATTACCATAGATAATTTCTTTGACCAAAAGATTTTAGGTGCAAAATATATTTTTAAAGCCACAGCAAAAAACCAGAAACACTACACTGTTAAATAAGAACTGACTGAAATTTGCAGCAGAGCAAATGACAAAATGACACAATCATGTTCCTCGTTTCATCTGAGTTGCAAAGTACCTTCGACTTTGACTCAAGAACTTTCAAAATATTTCATTATCAATGCACAAAATACGTTCGTACCTGCGGTGTCTGGCGTACTTCCCGCTGACGTGACCGCTGCCATCACAGCCTGGGGTTGGACAGCTGAGGAGGAAAACACAAGGTCAGGACACACACAGCAGCACACACACTGTACAGTAGTGTTGTGTGAATGATGTTACATGAGGGAAAGTGGCGACTGAAGTGAAAGTGATGAAGTCATGGATCGATGACTCAAGTAGGGGCTCCTAGATTGTATGTTAATGTCTTTTAGTACCCAAATCAACACCAGTGCAGCCTTGTGCTTCGCTGTTCTTAGTCTGAAAGTCTGCTTGTAAGCACAGGCTAACTGTTAGCCTCAGGCTGATAAATATGAATAGGTTAAAAAAGAAAGGTTTAACTAGGTTGGGCTTTCTGTGATTCAAAGTTTAGATTAACACAGAGCGAAGAAATGTAGGCAAAGTGGAGGCAGTCACAGCAATCACAGCTCAGCTTATGGAGCTGCTCAGCAGCAGGTTGAAGTGTTTCTGTCTGGATGTTTTGTTTCTTTGTATCATGGCTGCAGATTTTCTCCGGAGCTCTGAGTCACTCTGCTGCAAGGCCTCTCCGCCCTGAAGACACGCAGACCAGCCAACGCACGCCGCCTGGCTTCAGGGAGTCCACACCCGCAACCTCTGACCTCACGCTGCAGAGCTCCACCCACCCTCCACCCAACATCACCTGATCCACACACTCTACAGGCTAAAGAAGAATCTCGCATCACGAGTGCAGAGAGGCATAGGAGGAGGAGGAGGGAGAGGAGGACAAAGGAGGAGGATGATGAGAAAGAGGAGGAGAACAAGAAGGTAAAGGAGGAAGAGAATGCAGAAGGAGGATTAAGGCGAGGAGGAGATAGGTGGGAGGGATAAACGAATAAACGGCTGAAATGGAGAAGAAAGAGGAGGTGGAGAGAAAACACAAGAGAAGGAAAATGGAAGAGAAAGAGGAGGCAATTTGTTCACAAAGAGATGGTTCATCAATCAGTGTGAAGCAGGGACTGATAGTCTTGACTTATCGATCTCTGCACAGCAGCGGTGTGTTTGTGTGTGTGTGTGTGTGCGCGTGTGTGTGTGTGTGTATGTACAGTCTGAAAATCTAAAAATTTAATCGCAGTGCAGAGATCTGTATCACTTACTGACGTCAACTTCATAACAACTCAGACCAGAGACAAAACTATGGGAACTGTTTTAATTGTCTAACTTCATATTTGCAGAAGGTTTTGTTTGCTTGTCTCAGGATTTTTCAGATTGAGTATGAGATCATTTTGGTTTGACAAACATGGCTGCAGTACACAAATCCTTCATAATACATCCAATAATGTTGCTATTTACAAGTAAAACAAGCATGAATTCACCATAGCTGCGACCAGCGGCAGAAATGTTACAGTTGTCTTATATAATAGTCGTTATCAGAAATAGACACATCATGAAAAGATTTTCATGTTTAATTTTTTCACAAAAACAAACAGTACGTCACGGTCAGAGAAATCAGGTCAGTCTACAGTCTACGACAAACGCCTGATGAGTTTAGTAAAGGGGTGGGGCTTAAGTGCAGGGGCGGAGCAAGCCATGACCAATGAATGTGTGTGTGTGTGTGTGTATGTGTGTATGTGTTTGTATACAAGGGCTGGCCACGTTACATGAATCTGTTGAGAAGTTATGCTCCTTTTTGTGACAGGCCACGCCCATGGCCACGCCCCCTTGTTGCCAGTTGGCCCGAACTGTCAATCAGCTGTCCTTTGGCTCATGACAAACCTTTCTACTGAATCTTGTTCAAGTCTATGAATCACTTTGAAAGTTGTGCAACTTTTTGTAATAGGCCACTCCCATTGCCACGCCCCATTTAGCTAGGGATGCACGATATTATCGCCGCGTTATCAGTATTAGCCGATATTGGCTTTGAAATCAACAATCAGATATCGGCCATCATGTTGATATCCGCCAATACAATAACCAATAAAATAACAGGCTGCTGTTTCCTTGATTAAACGCCTGAGTTGACGCCATGTTTCACATGTTCCCTGTGGACAGACGTCATCTTTACTGCCTTTGTCACTTGTGAAACAGGGCAAACTTGTCCTGGTTGTTGGTACTGTTCTGATTGTCTCAGGGAGAGCATCTTCCAGTTTGAAGTAAGATGTATCTTATTTGTTTTGTTTAAAAGTAATTATTATAAATAAATATGGAATGTTTTACGTAACATAAGATCAGGTATTTTCATTTTTCCACAAGGAATAAATATTACATAACTTTAAGCTTTAGATTTTATGCCTGCATTTGTCTGTGGGCTAACACAGTAAGAGTATGCACAATAATACTGTACGTAAATTCCACTAAAGTAGAGACTTAATGATCTCTGCAATTAGGTGTGGGGAAAAAATATACATACAGTACATATCGGCATTGGTATTGATTAACAGCCAAATGAGTTGTAAAATATTGGCACATCAGATATTGGCAAAAATTCCAGTATTCTGCATCCGTACTTTTAGCCAATTGCATGAACACAAACGCACACTCGACCTCCTTGCCAAATTTCTGCCTCCTAGGGTGAAAACTGTGGCCGCCAAAGAGTGGGGAATTTTTGTGAATCAACCAACTGACAGAGCAACCAACAGAGCTGCTGGTCGCAGCCAAAAATTGTCCAAATGTTGGTGCTAGAGGACAGTCAGGATTCAACTTTAGGCCACCATAAATATCAACAGCGTAATTCATGAAAATCTGGCTTGCTGTTGCTCTCTGGTGTTGCAACATTACCATCATTAGTTCCTGCCATCAGGAGAGGAAACATTTACAGGGAACCTGGAGGTAAAGTTGAATTTCAGAGCCACGATATAGACTGCAGATAAGATTCGCACTAAGCTGACAAAAGTAATGTTTTAATTTAGAAATTGAATTAAAGTCATGTAACAGTTTTAATATGATGGTCACGTCTTTTTCCCCAAATCTGCCACAGTGACAAATTAATTTGTATATGTTTATCCCTGCAGATTAGTCAGATGAGTGACTGTGATGGGGAGAATAAAATTGATTAAAAAAATATTCCTTATGACATACTTATGGTGCTTCACAGTGTTAGCTGCATGAGTCATGTCTGCCGTAACTGCTAACTTCAAAGCTTCTCTGTCCATGTCTGGCCCTGGGTGCACGGCCCTCACCAGCACCCATCAGATTTAAATTCTGGGTGAATCATGCTGAGTTTTCTTCTGCTGCGCTCGGGGTTCTCGCAGCGCAGACAGGACATGTTGTTTACAGTAAAGCAGTGACCTGGATCAAACCAGGTTCAACCATAATCTGCTGCACACACCAATATTTGTCAGTTTTACTAAATAAGATTAAGTGAAGCAGAAACTACCCGCCTGCGCAGACACACACACACACACACACACACACACACACACACACACAGGTAGTAGTCATATTCAGCATTTACTCTAAGCTGCTGCATGTGTTTCCCCAGTCATAAAGCAAAATGTAGTCAAACAATGTGATGAATTACTGCTTAGCTGTTCATGGAACTTAACACGACACTCCGCTGCTGACCCGCTGCTGTGTGTCATAATATCACGATTTCCTCAGAATTATAACATCCATCTTCTCACTTTGCCTCAAGCTCAGCTCTCTCTTTAGCTCAAAAGATCTCGTACAGCTTCAGCATCTGCACCAAATCGATCCACCGAGCGGTCTCGCGTTCTGTCCTATGTTCACTCATGAGCAAACAATCTATCGCTTGTGTGGAGTTACATGCTCTAAGGATTCACAGTCCAGCTGTGTTATATTCAGATGTAAACCATCCAAACGTGCACTAGAGGACTGAACAGAATGATTATTATCCTAAAAGCAAGTATGTAATTCTGGGCCAGTAGTGTAGCAGTTTCTAACAGGTGGCTTATAATCCGGAAAAACTGAGCCAAGAAGCCAATTTACTTTTGACTAGGATTGGGCAGGTGTAAAAATTTTTAAACCAGTTTGATATCAAGCCGAATTTCAGACCAGACCAGTATACCAGATTTTCACCACTAGGTGTCACACATCTCAGCCAACTGAACTGAGTGACACAAAGTGTGGTGCGACAGCCAATCAGCGTTGAGATTCTCTCGACGTCACTGACGTCCGAACGTTAAGACCCAAACAACGGTTGCTGTGTTTGAGTACTTTGGAGCTGCACAACAAACTTTATAATGTTAACTTACGCCACGGAATTATGCAATGAACACAGATACATTAACAAAAGTTTTTCAATGTTTCTGACACTTCCACAACTGACACAGTGCAGAAATGAGGATTATATGACGCCACTTGCTAAGCTAACGTCTCAACTGTGGCTGTACGACACATTAACAGACCTCTGGTTTATTTTATGACTACAGTCACAGTGTCGTTCAGCTTTCAAATGTTTCTGGACCTTCCACAACTAATATTGTGCAGAAATGATGATTCAAATGGCCATAATTAATGTGAGAAAACTCCCCTTCCTCCCGACGCTACTAGCAAAGCTTACGGCTGTGTGGTCTGCTAACGTTACACTGCCCTGTGCAGCATCAGCTTGAGCTCTAAACTGAATAGTGCGCATGGTCTGGCTGTCATTATTTTTGTTTACAGCCTAATAATAAACATCATAATATGCTGATCACGTTGTCTTGTTGCTTGTTGTTAATGCAATACGAGTTAGATTTATGCGTGTCATCGGGCAGTCAGGTGTAAACCAGTTTAAGCCTGTACAACGGACAGGAGCGGTAAAACCGGACACCAACCCAAGCCTACTTTTGATACTTTAAATATATTTTTCAGACATATTAAGGTACAAGTTAGTCTTTTTATTGTTGCGATATTGCTAGATTTAGGATCCGAATACATGTTCCTCCATTCACTCCTAAGTGATCAGAAAGCTCATGTATAATGGATGTTTAAACTGTAGGAGTAACAAGCTGGTCCAGGACAGAGTCCACAATGCTTCTTCTGAAGCTGATGTTCGACAATCAGCTCACAAAAATGATCATCTGGTTATAAAATACTATCAGGTTCAGATCATGTAGGTCAGTCACACACTTCATGTTTTTCAACCACTGTCCCCCTGAGTGTTTGAGTCACCAAATGCACAACAGGCCTCACACTGAGCCCCTACATTCAACCGTGGTGGACGTACATCCCACAAATTACAAGCTGATGAGTCAAAATTATGAGACATGTACTCTTAATTACAAAAAAACATCTCTCAGTGTTATTTTCTCATGATGAAAGCAAGGTGGTGACAAAATGCAATACAAAAGTAATAGTGCAGTGATGAATGTATGTCAAAGTATGGATCAGGAGAGGTTTACTTACCTGAACAGCTCCTGTGTTACTGCTTCCACGGCGGCTTCAGACAGAGACAGAACAAAAACATTCATGATATAACTTTATCGATCTGCAGCCAACGGACGTTAAATTAACACATCTACTGCACACGGGCTTTAGACTGACATTTAATGATATTTAATCAGGTTTAGGTTTATACCTCTGACTCCTTTGGATCGTGTGCGATGGCGTTTTTTAACCACATTCACCTCCATCTGCAAAGGAAAACACAAGTCATAACTCATTATACACAAAGTTGAATATTATTATACACATAATTGTGTCTCCTTTGCAAAAAGCAACTAAGCAGAATCCATTGCAACTAGATTTATTGTAAACCATATTCACCGCTTGAAGCCCTGACTCTCTGGAAACAAACTGGCTAGCTAGCACTTAGCAGCCACTTGGATCATCAGGGGGTTGCTAACAGGTGGTATGACTTTAGGGGGCAGTAGCAGGCACCTCTCAACACACATGCTAACCCCTGTTAACACTCTAGTAACAAGCTCTTAACAGATAGCAACACATAGCTAGCACTTAAAAAAAAGCAAAGATAGCCAATGTGTATGGCAACAGCTAACACCAGCAGGACTGGGTTGAGCAGTTTTTTATGAAGCCATTACTATGTTTGTCCTTCCTGCTGGCTACTTTCAAATGAATCATTCACTAAATCTGGTTCCACCTTTAGAATTAAAAGTTTCCCAGAAGAAAAAAGTAAGCAGCAGGAATTCACATAGCATCACAAGCTGTACGTTATCTGCCAAAATAACAGCCTCAGCGGACATTATCCTGTTCTGCTATTTTTGTGAAATATAATTTATAATTTCCCTAGTTTCCTTTTTTATTGAACAGCACTTTAACATGTGTTAAGGCACACATATTCCATATTTTTTTACTCTGTGGTTTACATTGGTCTTAGATCAACAAGCTAGTGTTAGCTTTGTCAGTTTCGTGAGCTACTTAGCTACACCTGCCCTTTAAACTAGGGATACACGATATTGGATTTTTTGCCGATATCCGATGTGCCAATATTTTACAACTCAATTGGCTGAAAATCGATACCGATACTGATATATAAGTAATTTTTTTCCCACACCTAATTGCAGAGATCATAAAGTCTCTTCTGTAGTGGAATTTACACACAGTAGTATTAAGCATTGTCTTACTGTGTTGGCCCGCTGGCAAATGTAGGCATAAAATACAAAGATTAAAATGATGTAATATTCATTCCTTGTGCAAAAGAAGAAAAATACTTGTACTTATGTAATGTAAAAGATGTCATATTTATTAATGACAGTTGCCTTTAAACATAACAAGTAAGATACATCCTATTCAAAACTGGAAGATGCTCTCCCTGAGACAATCAGAACAAAACCCACAACCAGGACAAATTTGGCCTGTTTCACAAGTGGCAAAGTCAGTAAACATTACGTCTGTCCACAGGGAACATGGGAAACATTACGTCGACTCGGGCGTTTAATCAAGGAAACAGCAGTCTGTTATTTTATCAGTTATTATATCGGCAGATATCAGCGAGCTGGCCAATATCAGATAATTAATTTTAAAGTCAATATCGGGTGATACTGATAACATCCCGATAATATCATGCATCCCTACTTTAAACCCATCCATCCTTCCATCCATCCATCGTCAACCACTCCTCTAGAGTCAGGTCGCGGCGGCAGCAGCTTCAGCAGGGGGCCTCAGACTTCCCTTTCTCTGGCCACATCAGCCAACTCTGACTGGGGGATCCTGAGGTGTTCCCAGGCCAGTGCAGAGATGTTATCTCTCCACCTGCCTCGGAGCCTCTTCCCAGCTGGATGTGCCTGGAACACCTCCTTAGGAAGGTGACCAGGAGGCATCCTCACCAGAAGCCTGAACCACCTCAACTGGCTCCTCTCATCACAAAGTAGCAGCGGTTCTACTCAGAGTTCCTCATGGATGACTGAAATTCTCATCTTAACCCTAAGGGAGCCACCAGCCACCCTCCTGAGGAAACTCATTTCAGCCACTTGTAACTGCTATTTCATTCATCCAGTCATGACCCATCCTTCATGACCATAGGTGAGGTTAGGAACAAAGACTGACCGGTAGATCAAGAGCTTTGCCTTCTGGTTTAGCTCTCTTTCCATCACAACGGTGCGGTAAAGCGAGCACACTTTAAGCACATCTCTACACAAGTTTTGCAATGTAACCTGCTTTGATTCAGTGATATGTAAATCTTCACTTAGTAAACATTTAAATTATAGCCAAGCAAAGTTTGAACTTATAAACAGCTGATGAACCAGCTCCAGATTCCTAAGACACGTATTCAGCAGCAAGTACACGATTTTAGAGTGTTGTACTTGCCCTCTTGTTGCTGCTTTGCCTTTAAGATTTCAGTTCACTACTGGTTATTTCTATTACCGTTCTCATTTTACAACAAAGAATGGAAATTATGTAAAACAAAAGCTGAAACCCATTTATTCAGACAAAAACACCAACTGGTTGTTACTGTGGACCTACCTGGTCAGAGCTCGGTGTAGCACTGGTCATGTAGCTGAAGAGTCTTTATATCAAACAGAATTTCAGAAGCCGTCTTCCAGAGTCATGATCTGCAAAAACAAAACACAACATGTCAGTTATACAGGATATCACATCCTTGTTTTAGGAATCAAACCTGTGAGCAGTTGTCTGCGTTTCCTTGAGCAAATTACTGAACGGAGAACTCACGTCCTGTGGACAGCTTCTGTACTTGTTTCTGTAAAATGTTTAATTACGGTATTCTAATGACATTTCGACTCTTAAGAGACTCACGCCAATTTTTACTGATATTTTCAAATGTGAAATTTAATTAATTCAGTCAATTAGGTGTTTCTCTGGAGAGGTTGCACAGACTCACTGCTAAAAACATTTCAGTAACCAACAGCATAACATTTAATTCATTCAGTCAATTAGATGTTTCTCTGGAGAGGTTTTACAGATTCACTGCTGGAAACATTTCAGTGACCTACAGCAAAGTCAGCAAATGACCCGTCAAAGGGGCCAACAACACGGATAAAAGAAGTCCTTTATGGCTGTCAGAGCTATTTATTCAGCAGAAAAATAGTTTTAAAAATAAGTATTTTGCTGTGTTTGATTGCTAAGGACCTGCTGTCCCATTGTTTTTATTGCAGTATGCTTAATCTGGACAAATCATGATGACAGTCTGTCCCTCTGACTGGATAAAAGACGTTCTGACACATAGAATAACAGTGTGAATGTAAGCCTTTGCGTGGCAAGATCTACTAAAGATGGTCGCATAGGGGCTACTCGCCTGAGGCAATCTCCTGAACCAATTTCAAAGCTTTTAGTTTCGGAAGTACTCATTGTTTTAACACCAAAACATGTCAAAAATAACGCTGAGTTCAAAAATACTGAAGTTCCCCTTTAAAGGCCCATACCAGTGTTTCTACATGTCATTGTCCTTTGTCAACATCTGCCACATAGGCTACATAAACCCCGCCCATTTTCCTAAAATAGCTCTATCCATGAGACATGGTGTTTTTTTTTAATTTTGTCCATACTCAGTAAACGTTATAGGAAATAGCAGAAAATGTGCAACATTAGTTAAAGAGAACTTCTGTGTCAAAATCCTTCTTCATACTAAATGTTCCAGCTAGAAAGGCAGCATTTGTAAGGAACTATTTTTCCAGGCGTAATAACTTTGGTCTTCATGGCTCCCGGCCCCCCCCCGTGCTCGCGCTCTCTGTGAGTTTTGACCAAGTAAACGCATACGTTCTCTTTGGTGAATTACC
>JAQFJA010000010.1:21560550-21570710 GCA_029874485.1 Naso brachycentron | reverse complement strand
TTTGTATGCATACATACATACACCTATGTATGTTATATTTTGCAATAGTGTGCACATAAATTCATCTGTGTATGCTGATCTAGTGCAATAATACCTGCATACACACATCTGTATGTGCAAAATATGTGCAATGGTCATTGTGCAATCTACAATCTACACTAGCACTTTACAAAGTTGTGCAACATGAGCGATGTGCAGTGACACTCGCACGTTAATACTTGGCACTCAAGCACTTTAACACCGACTTGTGGTCTGTCATGAGCAACTTGTTTATTGTTTATTATTTGTTTATTTGCATATTTTATCTTTTTTAGTGCTGTTTTTTTCACAACATCAACTTGCCAATGGGACTAAGATAGAAGTTAGCCACTTGCTATAATCTTGCACACTTACTTTCAAATGTTCATTAATATGTACTGTCCCTGTTTTTTAATAAATAAATCTGAAATCAAACTTCATTGCTCTGGAAATCTCAGAAATCGAAGGCCTACCCTGCAGATAAACAGTGCCCAGCAGTTGACTATAAAATAAAATGACTTTTCTGCTCTTCAGGATGTGGACTGAACTACCACAAACGCTGTGCATTCAAGATCCCCAACAACTGCACCGGTGTCAGGAAGAGACGGCTGTCCAACGTCTCTCTGCCGGGCTCCGCCATGTCCATCGCTCGCCCGCCTTCCACCGAGTTCACCCCGATGCCGCCGGAGGAGGTGAGTTCACTGCTGACACCACGGCGCTGTGTTTAGGTTCAGTTTTCTTCTGAATCTGCAGAGGAGTGAGAAACCCTTCCTGCTCTGCACTGATTCTGATCACAGCATCTCAACAACAGCCAGTAAATGCATCATTGTCATGACTATTAAATCTGCTTTAAAGCAAAATGCTGTTTTGCATATCAATTACTTACCCTTAGATGTCATGAATTAAAGAATATTTTTTCCTTCCGGCATTCCTGCTTGGTAAATGAGTGCTTCCTTATGCTGACAGTCTATGACGGTTCACTCATTAAAACATCAAAACTTTCTAAAATCGTCCATCCAAAACTCTGCACATCTTCATGTGGTATAATCCAAGTCTTCTTCATTGTGCCGTTTGCTTAACACTTCTAAAACACTGTCATTTTGACTAGAAAGCTCTTAAATCCAACACATTTTCCCCAGTGTTTTGAGTCGAGTGTTGCAGTAATTCTAAACGTCGGTGAACATCGGCTCAAATGAATATGGTTCCGACAAAAACTGCAGAAACTCTTCTCTCTCTGCACCAGACATTTTCATTGGCTTATAAGTCTGCTTACAACTTTTAGTTTTTTTCAAGAAAAGCTTATGAGAATAAGCTAGTGAGAATGTCTGGTACAGAGAGAGAGGAGTTCCTGCAGTTTGTTGTGGAACCATATTTATTAGAGTTGGAGCTCACTGATGTTTAAAACAACTGTAACAAACGACTCAAAGCACTGGATTGGATGTGTTGGATTTAGGAGCTTTTTGGAAATATTGAGCCTACAACACGATAAACAGGACTTGTTTTATACAACACAAAGCTTTTAATGGATGTTTTTAGATAGTTTTGATGATTTCACAAGTGAACCTCTACAGACTGCCAGCAAAAGGAAGCATGCGTTTTTGAAATCACCTGTTAACCGAGGAGGAACCCTCCTAGCTTGGTAAACCAGACCCAAAATTCACTTTGTGAATAAATTCTCTTTATGAAAAGGGTCTGGTCACACTCCATTGGGAATTCTTTGCAGAATTAGAATCCTAGTAGGCGTGGTGTCAGGTTAAGTGTAAATCTATTGGAACGACCTTAAACCAATCAGCATTGACAATTGACTGCATGACGTATGCTGTGGGGCCGGCTATTCAGTGAAACAGAGAGACAAGTGAGAAGGTTAACATCTGATTTGTTCAACAGTCACATAAATGCAGTGATACTGGGTTGTGATTGAGATTCTGACCTGCCATGCATCATGGAAAGACACAATTAGACATATTTTGTTGAAATAAAATCACATTATTACCAAGTAGATGCAGCTACAGGCCACAGCTAACAGCGGAAGCCCCGCCCTCTGGCTCCCTGGAGACAGCGGCTCAGACATCAGTAACCTGCAGGCTACAGACGAGACAAGTAGTAGCTGACATTAGTTTTCCTCAAGTTGTAAAATAATCACATAGATGATGTTATATTGTGTTGTGATTAGTGCTGTCAAAGTTAACGCAATGAATTTTAATGCCGTTAATTTTTTTAACGCACTATTAACGAGTGCCCGTTCTGTCGAGGACTGGGCAAAAAAATTGATTCATCAGTGCATTGCAATTTATTTTTTCCTAATAAAACCCCAACCCTAATCCTGCGAGCTCACGAATGAAAAATAGAGTCAACAGCTCAAATCATGTCACAAACTAAGACACCACGTAATATTTTTGACCTAGTTAACGTTTCTCCTTCTCCATCGTCTCTCCATCGCAGTTTGTCCTGCAGGTTCAGATTCACCAGCACAAAAGTTAGTAAGCTGAATAATTTTAGCAGTTTGTTTGCTCACCAACATCATTAAAACTCCCATCCAGTAATGATGATCTCTGACCGGCATTCCAGCTTTCCTGTCATCAGTCATCAGTCATCAGTCATCATGCAGCATGTGGCTGATTTGCATAAAAAGCACATGGCTAATTTGCATATAAGCTACTAAAGTTTCTGAGCACAGAGTGCTCAACCAAATATATATCACTTTATTTTTCGTTGATTTGGATTGTTTCAATAATAATAAACATACATTTGCATAAAGGAAGCATTTTTTTCCACTCATGTTCGTAAGAGTCTTAAAAACTTAAAAAATATCCCTTAAAGGTACATTTAGAACTGACAATTTAGAAAGGCACAATTAATACATGATTAATCACGAGTTAACTATGGAAATCATGCGATTAATCACGATTAAATATTTTAATTGATTGACAGCACTAGCTATGATATTGGCTGTTTTTGTCAGTTTTAGTGCTTTTTTACTTTACTTTAGGCTGTGTGAGTTTCATGTCCACACTGCACAGATAAAAAGACTCCCACTAAAGGCTCCTATTCTTCCCCACATATAGTAGAAGCAGTACATTTCATGATCCTAAGGTTGCTGTCCGTCTGGTCGGAACAGTCCTTGTATTTGATATTCCCTAGTTTTAGGGTAAACCAAAGCCATAGGCCTCTGACATGATTGAACTACTGCGAACAAACGTTTCACTTGCATATCATCGAACTTAACCACTCCCACTAGTTGCTGATTGGTCCGGTCAAAAATTTATCTCTGCAGTTCTAAAGACGGGCCTCATTATCAGACTGATTCTCAGTGAAAACTGAGCTGAGCAGAAGGAGGGCGGAGCCAGGCTAGAGGAAAACTGGAAGGAAAAAAGTTTTTTAATACAAGACAGCTAAAATATCACACATTCCAAAATTAAGCTTATTTTTGTTTTGTTTTTCTTATTAGTTACACACAGTCTGCAGTCAGTAGTTCAGTACTGTTACGCTCCACTGTTCATTTTATGCAATAACAAAATGTGTCGCTTAAAATAAGTAAAAATTACTTTGACAAGGATGGTCAACTTTATTTTTAGATTTTTAACATTGATGCAAGTGTATTTGATGACAGTATTTCTCTCGGTTTCTTATTTTAAGGAATATAATTAGCTTTTTCTAGTTATTTTTTTCCTTTTAGCTATATGAGACTAACTGGTCTCTGAACACAAACAGCTGTGCAGCAACTTTGACTGAATATCTGAAGATGGTTCAGTGGCAGCTCATCATACATGACAGTTTTCATTTATCCACAGTTACATCTGTAGTTGCTGCTTTGCAACAAGGACCTGTGTGTGAGTCTGACTTGTCTGTGTGAAGTTTGCATGTTTCCTCCTCCTCTTGGTTTCCTCTCAGTGCTCCAGTTTCCTCTCACAGTCCAAACATGTGCAGGTCAGAGGAACTGGAAACTCTAAATGTCCTGTAGGTGTGAATGTGAGTGTGTGTGTCTGTGTGTGTGTGTGTGTCTGAATGCTTGCTGCCCCTTGCTCAGTGCATTCTTTGATAAGTTACCTTAAACAGCTGGAAAACGAATGAAAGGAACTTCAGATTTATGAGGAGAAACAACTTTATGAACACATTTTTATCACACTGAAATAAAGTTCTCATCAGAACACATCTGTTCAAATCACAGTGAGACTGACTCCTCAAAGGTGTCAATATCCTTCTGACTAAGTGGTTGTTGGGACTTTGTTCCTCCCAGCTCGTGTTCTGAGATTTTTGTACAGAAATAGACTCGTGCTGATGAGCTGTGAGTGAAGCGAAAGAAACTTCAGAAGTTGATTTGATTTATTTCTGACAAATAATGAAGAACGATGTGAATGAAAACAGTTTCCACACTTGCAGATCTGTGTTGTGCAACCAGCGAGCCGTTTCCAGCAGTTTCTCTCTCTCTCTGTGTCTCTCACACACTGAAACACACACACTGAAACACACACACACACACACTGAAACACACACACACACACAGTCTCTCTCTCCGATGCCTGGAGGCGAAACACTGGATTTTCCATCCCGTTTAAACCAGCTAACAAAATGAGTCACAGTCAGAGCTTCACACTAACTGGAACAAACTTTATCTGCTCATCACACTGTTACACACACACACACACACACACACGCATGTTTGTACTGCTATACTTGTGAGGGCACTCATTGACATAATGCATTTCCTAGCCCCTAACCCTAACCCTAACCATCAAAACTAAATGCCTAACCCTTACCCTAACCTTAACCTAAACCTAATTCCAACCCTAAGCCTAAAATCAAGTCTTAACCCTCAAAAAGCCATTTAAAGGCCTGTCAGGGGGTGAGGACCGGCCGAAATGTCCTCACTTTCCAAAAAGTGTCCTCACTTCCATGGTGTAAAACTCAAATGACTAAAAATTGGTTCTCACAAAGATAGCTGTACAAGGGCACACACACAGAGTCTTGAAGATTTGTAGTCATCCAGGTCATTGTTATCATAGGAAGTTTAAATTGAATAAACTTTCAGAAAACTGGACCTGGTTTTGTGGATTAGAAACATTCATGAATCATCCTGAAAAATCCAACATTTGAGAGTTTTCTTTCCATTTTAACGTTTGAGCACAAATCAAACAAACTCCTGCATCCTATCCTTCTTTTTGTCTTCTCCTCCCTCCCTCCTGGGTGAAGCAGCGCCCCCTCCTGGGCGCCGGGAAACGTAACTCGCTGCTGAGCGGCCGTCCCATCTGGATGGAGAAGATGGTCCTGGGTCGAGTCAAAGTCCCTCACACCTTCTCCGTCCACACCTACACTCGGCCCACCATCTGCCAGTTCTGCAAACGGCTGCTGAAGGGTCTCTTCCGTCAGGGCATGCAGTGCAAAGGTGAGGACACAAACACAAGATCACCTGAAATGGATGACTCAAGACTTAAGAAAATAGATGAAAGATTGGTAATCTGTGCTTTTTAATTCTATGTTTGTCTTCTGCCTCAGATTGTAAATTTAACTGCCATAAGAGATGTGCAGCCAAAGTACCTCGAGACTGCCTCGGTGAGGTCGACTTCAATGGAGGTGAGTTTGTTCGACTTGGTTTCACTGTTAAGGCCTTTGCACTCTGAGTCTGTTTTTGACACACGTTTAAAAAAAATATGACCTCATGTGGTGTCAATCACATTTATACACTGACTCTGAAACTTTTGTCCATCATTATTTTTTTCAGAACAGGTTAGATTTCCTGCGTTTTTTGGCATCCGTTCAAATCGTTTAAAGGTTGCTCTGTGTGTGTCCCTTCTGCCGGCTGCTGTTCAGGATCAGTCACTTCACATAAATTGGTGGTGGTCTTTTTAATGTGTGGTTCCAGTACAGCTAGCAGCATATCGAACTGGACCACTGACATCCTGAAATACACCTGGAAGTGATCTGGGTAATTATACAGCTCCTTTATCAGCAGGTGAAACTCTTCTTGCTCTTTTTTTGGATTAGATAAAAACAGTATTTTCCTTTTTCAAGAAGTGACAGAACCACAAAATCATCCTCACTGCTTGACAACTCCACTTTGTCTCATACTGCGAATTTTTGCAATAAATAGAAAAATAAATGCGTTGGACTCAGTGTGCAAGGTCTCTGTGCGTGAGGTTTTTTGGGTTTTTTTGGGGGGATTACGGATTTAAAATATGCATCCGAAAAGAAAATGGACTCAGTGTGCAAAGGCCTTTTTTGAGATCACACAACACACCTGCTGTCCTCACTGTGGTGTACAGTATGTTTGCAGTGAAACACACATCTCACATCATACATCATATGTTCTGTGATTTATGCTGATATCAAAACTGTTTTCAAGGCCAGACAAATGCTTGGACTACTGATTTACAGTGGTGTAATTACATAGTTTGTCCAGCAGAGTCTGTTATTTAATAACTGTTCAGTCCACTAATGTTTTAAGATGTAAGATACTCTGCCTCCATTACAAATCTATATCACGAGGATTTGCTGACCACATTCAGCCGATTTTATAGATTTAGAATATCAGTCAGTATATCAGATATTGGGATTTTCTTGCTTCCTAACATTGGTATCGGCATAAGCCCCAAAGATGGGAGGTAACAAAGAACAAATACTTTGTAACTGTACTTAAGTAGATTTTTCAGGTATCTGTACTTTACTTGCGTATTTATTTTTCTAACAGCTTTTGGATTTTAGTCTCTACAATTGATAACAAATATCTGAACTTTCTCCTCGTTACATTTTCCAAACAGACTTGTTACTTCCGTTTGAATGTTTTTGTCTCTTTGACTGCGCTCAGGACGCTTTACCAACCCAAAATGTCTCTATTTGACATTCTTGGAATGAGACTCAACAATCAACTCATTTTCTGGTGCGTTTAGGAACAACTCGGACAAATCCTATTGATTCCACCTTTAAGGTTAATAGTCTTTGCATCATATTAATGTGACTCGAGATTCAGTTATCTTTGCACAGAAATGGCCACTAGAAATGTCCTTCAGGGGAAAATGCTTTACTCTGATACTTTGAGTACATTTCAGAATCTGAACTTTATTACTTTTGCTTAAGTAAAGAACTTAAGTCAGTACTAATCTTTTTTTTTTTTTTTAATACAGTATCTGTAATAGTGTCTGTACTTCTACTTAGGTAAAGAGCGTGTGCACGTTTGCCACCTCTGAACATGGTCAGGTACTCATATTTAATAATTTCTCTAAAAATTTGGCAAATTTGTAGACAAAGGGAGGCAAAATATTTTGTTTAAATAGGAAAAATTACAATCATATCGAAAAACCGAACTTGACGATGATGACAGGAGACGACAAATGTGACTTAATGTAAATCTTAATCTGAGACTCTGGACTTTGTGTCTCTGCAGAGCCGGCCAGTCCCAGTCTGGACACCGAGACAACGATGGAGGTGGACAACTGTGACGTGAACAGTGACGGCGGCCACAGCATGGACGAGCAGGACGAGCTCTCCACACCCGACGACAAGCTCTTCTTCATCGAGGGTCCCTGCACAGACGGCGAGAAGGACGACGAGACGCTCAGAGCCATCAGGTGACCTGAACCTCTGCATTTCTGAAATCTACTTTAAAATATTAAATAAGCTTTTAAGTGGCTTTAAGAAGGAAATAATTTTAATAATTATAATAACACAGGTTTTGCTTTGATTTTTTTTAATTGCTTTACAATTCAAACTTTTTGGATCTAATACTTAGTGTTGGGCAAGCTACTTGGAAAATTTAGTGAGCTAAGTTGCCAGTTACTCTACATCAAAATAGAGCTTCACTGCTTTTAAGCTATTAACAGAGACATGTAGCAAGATAAGCTACGAGAAAATGGCAACAGAAACTTGCTACTTGCAAAGCTATTTTTTGTTTTAACTTCATTTCGAAACAGCTTTGTCTCAGTGACAGAAAAAACTGTCAGCCAAACAAATTCACAAATTCACAAAAAATTAACAGATTCAATTAAAACTATCTGGCTGTCAGTAATAGATAAAAGTAATATAAACAATGAAAATAAAAGATAAAAATTTTCTGTTATCAGGGCATTAGAACATGATCATGTCTTGCAAATAACACTTAACATCAGGATGTCATTCTCTCTCTCCTCTCCACAAACTCACTATTGTCTCTCTAGCTCTTTTCTTGGCGCTAAACAAGCACGGCAAGACACGTGAGAGATGCGGCCAGAAGCGCAACGTAGCCAATCAGAGGCAGAGTAGGGCGGGTCTTGCCAAGAAAAGCCAATAGTGAAGCAGAAAACACAATTAACTGCAGGATTTGTGTGTGATGTCTCACGGAAGTTTTCCCTCGTCTACATGCCTCGGTGTGGAGCTGGCGTCAGTCTCACGACTTATCTTCGTTTTTATTACTTGTAGATTCACCCAGACCTCCACAGAAAAAGTCCGCTGCACTTCAGAGCTTTTCCTGGGGAAACAGCTTGTAGTTTTTGTGGGCGCTACTGCGCTACTTGGTCAATAAATAAACTTCGCTACTGAAAATCTGTTTGACAAGAAAGTAGTGACGTTAACACCGTGCCACTGAGAAAAAATAGTTTAGTTAGTAACGTTGCTACTTGTGGTGACGCTGCAGCCCAACACTGACAATATTATGACCATTTTCAGAGAATTATTGATTAATAATCCCACAGGTAGTTGGTTGTAAAAATGCAAAATAAACTTTACCTATTGTGCATTTAAGTCAGAAAGATGATCGTATTCTTAAAAAATGTTTTTTGTTGCATTTCCTAAAATGTCTGTGTGTGTGTGTGTGTGTGTGTTCACATGCAGCCCATGCACCAGCAGCAACATCCCTCTGATGCGAGTGGTTCAGGCCATCAAACACACCAAGAGGAAAAGCTCCACCATGGTGAAAGAAGGCTGGATGGTTCATTACACAAACCGCGACAACCTGGTGAGACGACAAACTAAACACACTCACACATAACGTGTGCAGTGCATCATTTTTTCTAACCCCATCAAATGTTTTGTATGTAAATATTAATACTTGGCTTAAAATGGAAATATTCCACTACAAGAACCTCAAACTATGACCGAAGATCTGTGTCTGACCTTAAACTGAGTAAATATTGAAATAAAACGGACAATTTTTGTCCCGATGAACTCTTTTTTTCTTTTAGAGGAAGAGACATTACTGGAGGCTGGACAGCAAGAGTCTGACTCTGTTTCAGAATGAAAGCGGAGCCAAGTTTTACAAGGTAGGAGATCCAGTCAGCTCAGATCTGGTTTCAGTTGCTCGGCCGAACAAAGCAGCGGCGTGAAGGGAAGGCTGAAGGAGGTCGGGTTCATCCAGGAACATGCACAACGCTGTCCAAATATAATCATGTTTTATTCAGCGTAATTATTTTAATCATGTCAGGATGTTTGCACTAAGTTGTTAACATCAACAAAGGAAGGTTTAGAAAAGCAAAAAATGTGAGGAAAAACTTAAAATTTCATAGTTCAAGTTTCAATCTTGTGTGATTTTGTGATGCACATGGCAGAAAGAGAAGAAAGAGCAATATTTTTGAGCTGCCTCAGTTTATGTTTGGAACAAAGTTTGATCCCTGTTTCTTTGTAAGAGGGGAGTTGATTTTAAATGACAGAAAAGGCCTCCGCAGGATTCACTCAGCAGCTGTTCTGCAGCAGGTTTTTATTTTTTAATTTTTTTCTTGTAGATGTTTGGCCTTTTGATGAGAACTTTTTGTGCCATGTATCATAAAACAAATGATACCAAGGCCGCTCTCCATTCTCTCACTTGTACAGAGAAGATGGATACAAAGTCACATTCCTCCATTTACACCATCAAACTGTACATATCGAACAGAAAAGATTAAATTCCATATTAGAGTAGTAGAGATGCTGGTGGGTGTTTTTTTACCTTTAGACAGAGCTAAACAGCAGTTACTGCCTGTGCCCAGTCTCTATGCGAAGCTAAGCTAAACTAACAGGCTGTTTTCTTCATGTTAATTGTACAGATGTTTTAATTGTACAAAAATGCTAGTTGCCAGTATTGTTGGTCTCAATTTTCTTTTTTACATGGAATGAAATAGGAAAGATAAATAAATAAATTGACTACACAAACTAAAACTGGCATTAAAAAAAATCTGCTGTGCCAGATCTGTCTGCAGTAC
>JAQFJA010000010.1:21411755-21421859 GCA_029874485.1 Naso brachycentron | reverse complement strand
TCTGATTAATCACTTAGTTCAAACACTGAAGCTGATGGCTGAAATGTTCTCAATCCTGATGACAACAAATATTTATGAAAGACAACAGAAAATCCTCATCTGAGGACAAACTCACGATTTATTTATTTATTTATTTTTTTTGATAAAAGATTTAAACATTTAATTGATTACTATAAAGTGGGCAAATAATTTTCAGTAGATCATCTAACAAACTACTCATTCCAGCAAACATCTTTAACGCATTAATTACACACTATTATTAATATCATTAAAATAAAGCAGCATGTGGGCTGTGATTTAGGCTGTCAGAGGGCTTGTTTGTTCTTGACTGATTTCTAGATTTAATACAATTTTGAAATTAAATTGAATTAATTAAAACAGTTTGAATTCTTTTAGTATCAAGTAAATTACACAAATACAATTATTTTATATAAAAGTGCCTCTGAGATTGTGTGCTGGAAGCCCAAATTTATTTTTATTCAACAGGTAAGAAAAAGTAAGAGCAAATTATGCTCAGTTGCTGGTTAATTTGGTACAACAAGATAAAAAACGATGCAGTGTGATTCAAAAAAGTCTTTCCATTAATCTTTACAACCTACACGTTGCAAACACCTCTCAGTATAATGTCATTCAAACATCAGAGCTAACATCTTCCAAAGAACAATAACGTTTATTTAATAAGTCACTGGACATCATTAATAACATTTAAAGCAAAACTGAACTTTATGTCCATTGAAGTAGATTATATAACGGAGGTGGGCCACATGGGCTGAAAATTATATCACAATATTTTTAAACTATGTCGAGACACACAACATATATCTCCATATTTTTAAATCTCCTCCAAAGCACTTCATTAACGCTTGAACTGGGAAACAGATCCAAGTTTTTTGACAGAATTCTCTCCGATGTGACAATATTGTGGGAGTGACTATGAGTACTTTCAAAAAATATGAACACAAATCCATTTTTGATCAACTGTCGTTCGTAATGTAGATATAATTACAATGTGGGTGAAGGCAAGTATTAAACCAAGTATAACTGTCTGATAAGTTAAGAAAAATTACATCAAATAAACACATTAAACTGTTAAAAACTGGTTGGACACAACTGATGAACTCTGGATTTTAAGATTAATATTGAATAATTTTTCTAAATATGCAATTATTTGTGAACTTGACTCACTTGCCCAGTCATATTATTAAAAACTTTTCTAATTTGGTGGTAAAATAGTGTAAAAATAAAGTAATCTGTGACAAAAATGATGGAAAGCATAATTAATTTATGGGTTAGCTGATTCAAATAAAGAGTCAGCAATAAAAACAAAATCCTCCCTCTTCATGGTGACACAGATACAAACTCACCGGACCTGAAAACTGAGAGACAGAATAAAAAGTGTCAGTCTTGCATTTTGGATGAAGCTGTCTTGCTTTCTCTGATCATTTGGCGAGGTGTGCGTGATCATAACTCTGTGATGGCGGCGGACAGAACCGTGAATGTGAAGCAGCAAAGCGCAGACACGTCCCCGTCCGCTGAGGGCCCACTAATGAATTCATCCAGAACAGCCCCCTGAGACGGCTTTGGATTGGCGAGCATGTGGAGTCAACACAGAGCGTGCATATACACAGCGAACAATGAGCCCGGACAAATCCCCCCGGCTCAGCCCGAGACCCCCGGCTCTTCTCAAGAGGGCCCACAGCTGATTATTTCATTTCAACATAATAATCAATATTTTACCACAATAAAATGATTTAGTGTATAATCACATTGCAAACAATAAGAGCAGATCTGAGCGCCGGCTGTGCTGAGGTTTGTTTGTTGAGACACTCGACGTTTATCAACGTTCAACAGAAAGCCGCCTGTTAGCTGACTTTTCTTTGGACAGAATTTATCACGTTTAATCTGAGTTTAATTAAAAAATAAAACTTAACAAAAAAATGAGACTAAGTTTCCCAGCACACCTGCAGCATGACTTCAGATTTCTGAATACTGACTTTGTTCCTCATCAAACTGAAATCAATGCAATGACTAACTTTAACAAGAGGAAAGGTCAGAGAAACCTGTTTACAGTTTGTAACAGACGCTGTGGAAATTTAACTGGTGCTGGTTTAATTCATTTTGATAATCACAATATCAACTTGAATACAGTCACACTTTACTGAGCCATCTATTGTCTTCTTATCACTTGTTGCTACTGTAAATTAGGAATTCAAGCTTTTCTGTTGCAACAGATTTACTCGCTCTACAAAACTGAATAACCTTAAATACATGAAGGACTCAGAACAATAAACATTGTGATGTTTTAACTACTGTAGATCTAGAGTTAAAATTACTTTATCCATTTGGTTCGTTGGCCATGTAGAAAAGTTTAAAGGAAGTCGATTTGAAGTGACTTTTTGTTGATTCTAGCGCCCCCTTTGGACAAAGCGGTTGTGACAAAAGCGCTTACTGTCATAAAGATCTTTGCTAGCACGTGCCAGGGAGGCAGAACTCGGAATAGCACCGGCAACATGTGCATTTATTTTGGAAGTGAGTGAAAGAGATTCTGCAGGATGGATTGTGATCAGGTAATGTATTTATACATGACTGCCAGTTGTATGACAGTAATGTCCCCTGAGACCTGTTACCTGTATTTTCTGTAGGCTAACGTAACACAGCCATTTGCACAAACATTACATGTTAAAGTGCAAACTAACAGCTGTAGGTATAGAATATAATTATGTTATTGTCATTGCAGAAAACAATGAAATTTAAAAAAATAATTGTTTTGTCTGAGTCTGCAGGGATTTGGACCCAATCACAGGCATTAATAGTAACTTCATAAAAACAGCAGTCTTTTCTCTGAGGGTCCCGTTTGCTGTTACAGGAAATTTAAAATAATCAGAGGAATCATGAGACAGTTTCACAAATACTTAAAAGTTCCTTGTAGTCATTTTAAAGTTTGTGGAAGAACTTTCTCCACCAGTGTAAGCATCTGACCACTTTAACAGGTCAAACCACTGACTTTAAGGTTTGGCTGAAAAAAACACGTTTCTCAGCAGAAAAGACAGAACACGTACCAGGCTGCTGTGAAAGTTAAACTTATAATTCTACTTCACTGTATGGATGTGTATGTTGTATGATGTTACCTGGTAATAGTAGCGCAGAACCCAGCAGAGACCCTCCACATACGACTGAACCACCTTCCGCCTGAAATCCTCATCGGTCACGTCCACGTCAAACTTGGTCTTGTAGTATCTTTGCTTCCAGCCTTCCTCCCACAACCTGCAGCACACACAGACATGGTGTCACTTTCCAGACAACAGTACAAGCTTTACCTTAAAGACTCACACTCCAGGTATAAAAAGTATTAAAAACTGAGCTGTTATCTATGATACAGATGCTGAAAAGTGCTGTTTCATCAAACAGTTACATGTTGCGTGAGCCACAACATGTTAAATACAACCCATACATTATTATCAATACTGAAAACAAGCTGACTAAAGTTAAGAACAGATTTGTGGAAGCAACTGCAAGGCAGCCAGAACTTTATGCTGTAACTAACCGAGCTATGATTTTCAAATATTCAAATGGTCATTAACTTAAAAAAAATCGAATAGTTCATGCGCTGCTTCTCCATACAGAGAGCGAGCTGACAGTTATTTACTGCAGGTGAGACACTGACGAGGCATAGGTGAATCATGCAATTCCTCATGAAAAACAAACTATCCCTTTAACATCTCGATTAATCCTACAGAGTCTGTTCCACTTAGCTCTCACATCTCAAGGATTCTCTCCTTACAGAAAAAAACATCCAGGGACATCAAGCAGAATTTATGAAATGACCACAAAACTATGACCCAATGCTTTGATTCAATCTCATGCCAAAACGCACCATAGTTATCCTCAAACTAGAGGTTTCACAGGTCCAAAAATTCACACCCAAACCTGAAAGGTTGACAAATAAATGAGGATCTAAATGTGTATGCATCCTGGGTTTGATCTCAGCGCCTCAGATTCAGTTGGACCCGTCAAAACCTCAGACAGACGCCTCCTTTATGCATCATAACACTGATCAACTCTCCTGAGAATTTGTGTTTTTTGAGACCTTGAAATGTAACTGTATTCAACTGTTGAACTGTAACTGACTCATGCGTTAGATGTAGTGTAAATGTTTCTAAATGGCATGCTTGCTAATTAAAATCACAGTTTTGAGGATGCTGCTCTGTTCGTCTATAGGCTGAAAAACTGCATTAACTTCCTCTCTGCTGCTGGAATAGTTTAATGGCTTTGACTTCTTGGTAGATTTGGGGCTGTGATGCTGTTCTGCACACATAATCAAGGCAGCCCGGCATCTGCGTGGTGGATCCTCGGAGCGGCCCGCAGGGAGCGCCGGCTCCTGAGAGGAAAGCCTCCATGAATACCAATTTAGCCCGATGGATTTAGCAGCTCTGACGAGTGCGTCACAGAGGAATTTACTCGAATATTCCTGCTTTCCATATTAATCACATGCAGGAGGAGGTGGGAGCTGTTCAGAAGAGGTATGAGTATGTGAGTGTGTGTTAGAGAGTGAGTCTGTGTGTGTGTGTGTGTGGTGGGGAGGTGGCAGAGAGTTAAACAGCTTGTGCTGCAGCTCTGTGGCATTAATGAGTCCATCTCTCCAGTTGTGTTTGTTAACGCCATCTTCACTGATGACTATATGCAGACGGGCTGACAGACATGTCTGATAGGACAGACTTCACGTGTAAAAAGATTTAGGTTTGGCTAAAATGGTGAGGCTGCTAATGTCTTTACAAAGTAACCTGAGCACCACAAATACATTTCATGACCCCTCCACCCCAAAAAACAAGCAGAATTTCAAACAATTTTGGGCAATGTCTATAATTTTTTTTATGCATTTCCACTTTTAAAAGGCTTCATGTACTAGCTCTGCCATGTACCATGTGAATGTACATGTAACACCATTGCGTATCACGTGATGAAATAAGAGCATGGTTGCAGATTGTAAAGCGTTACAGTAATTAATTTCATCTGAGTCTTCTTGTTTTCATAACCGTTTGAAGCCAGTATCTGAATCCTTACAGTAGAGCTGGGTGATAAAACTATAGTGATACATATCAGCAACAGACACGCCATCAATACAATAAAAAAAACAGATAAAACATTCAACAGTTGAACTAACGGCTGCATGAAAAAAGCAAAGTGCTTCTCTTCCCCAGCTCATAAACAGCCGATCATGTGTCTGGACGATGGGCAAAGCTAGTGACGCCAGCAGCCAATGGGTTTGGTTTCACAGCACGACACGAGAAACAACAACACAGAAACAAGAAAATGAGTGTAGAGGGAGAAGACGTGCAGCAGAGTTGAGCGATACGTTGAAATTTTCCAACCAGCCACCGTCAGCCCATCAGCCGGCGGTGTGCTGACACGTGCAGTGTGTAGTCATCACTATTTACACTAAACACAGAGTGTCTAACCATTAAACATTCAAGACAAGCGCTTCATGCCCCCGTTGAGGAGCGTGCAGGGATGAACGGATGGATTGGTGCCTGAAAAATACAGATGTAAAAGCCTGTGTGTCACTTTTAACAGTTTTTGTACTTGCACAATTATTCGCGTATAACCATCGCTTACAATTTTTATTCTTCTCAGCGCGAGTGGCAGACCTGCTCTGCTCATCAACTTGCACACAGAGCCGCTCAACAGGCGTTCTGCCCCTGAATAAGTACCGGTATTTATTTTGATAGATGAGCAACATGTTGCTTTGCAGCCTCATTGATGTGTTGTGAGCATTAGAATTACAATTATTACCCGTGTGCCTAAAAATAAAGTGGTTAAGTGCAAATTTTCTCTCATGATTTTTTATACTTTTTATCATTAAAGACAGGTCATTCAAAATCATCAATAATTATCGATAGACTGATATGAAGTATTTTATACTGATATACTTTTTAGCTCTTATCGCCCAGCCCTACCATACAGCAAAGGGAAGAAAACCACTTGACACATTTGGAGACTCATCTAATAGAAGGATGTCCTCTACAACTTAAAATAGTCTCACTTTTGGTTGTTTCTTGGGTTGAGACAAAAATCAGAATCAAATTACATTTCTGTGTTAGTGATGTGAATAAGGCAGAAGAAGAAACAACAATGTTATGGAAATGTTTCAGGTCCAACATATTTAAATCATCATAATTTTAAAGGAAGAGTTCCACTGGTTTCACACTGCAACGTCTGTTTCCAGGTGAGTTCTTCATGCATAAATAAAATAGTACAAAGCCTTTAGTCTCTCTAGAGGGCGCTGTGTGCAGTCTCATAGATGTCTTTAAGTGATGTCACTTGAGTCAGCATCAGCTGAAGACAACTGCTGTTTTTGGAACTGCCTACTACTGCAAATACTACATACTGCATACTGTAGAGTTGATTTTCCACTTCATGGTACTGGCTGAGGAGGTAAAGCAGGTACTAAAAGGTGACGTATAACACTGCAGACCACTGTTGGTCAGAGTGGTGGTGTCACTATGACGACCAGCTACACTGCGGCAGTACAATCATGGGTACTGTACTATCCTATAATGCAAAACAACCTCCAGAAAAGTACCCGACACTGTAGGCGGGTAGAGTAGAGAAGAGTAGAACTGGCAGCTTGTAATGAAAAAGCAACATACATGTACAAGACACTGCACATACTGCATACTAAAGGAATCATCAGAATGCCGTTTGTTCACACTGCAGTACACAGGCAGCTTACCCACACAAATCGATAGCGAGAGTGAGTTTTTTGTTTTGTTTTGTTTTGTTTTGTTTTCTCTTTCCCATTAAACGTTAACAACAAATGCCCAGCCATGTTTTGGTTGTGACGCTGCAGTGCATTGTGGGAAACAACAGGTGAGGTAGACTGGTCAGAGGGGATTTCCTCTGAGTTTTGGCATACTGCAGATTTGACTTTACATACTACACACTGCTTTTAGGCCAGATCAGTATGAACAGTTAGTACAGTGTGCCGTTTCGAAAACAGCTGATAAGTTTGGAAAATGAGAAAAAATTTGCTGCGTGGAGCTGAACCGAACTCTGCAACTGCTTTTCCCCGCCCTCAACTAAGACCCCGCCCGCCCCTCAGTCCGCGCAGGTTTACCTGACGTTGTCTTCAGGCTCTGGCTCACTGTCACTGTCCTCGGCTTTCCTCTTCACTCCTCTGCTGTCTGCGCTGTTGCTGGTTCCTGCAGACGACTGCGCAGGGTGGAAAAAAAACAAAAAAATGCAAAGAAAAAGTAAATAACACAAAGAGCACTGAGTTTTCATCGGGGAAAGGTCGAAACAAAGACAGCTTATAATATTATAATATTATGATTATACATTATTATCAAAACAATCAACGAATAATTTTATCTTTGAACATTCTCTGTGTAATTATCCTTTTAAACATGTAACCAAACTAAGAAATCCTGCATTATTTGCTGTAAAAACAAACATGATCAATGATGTCTTGCATTAAAACTCATGAATTGTACATGAATTTATGACATTCAGATAAAGATATAAAATAAAGATAAAAGATTAGAGTATCGTATTAAAATGTGCTTCAGAGGCATTACTTAATTCAACAGTGATCACAAATCAGTCAGATAATCGTAAAATCTTTCTACTGATAACGAGTCCTGACAAAGATGAACTACCCGCACTGTCGTCTGGAGCTGCTTTACATACGAGCATGTTTCCTACGTTTGAGAAAAACTGATGGAAAGAAAAAAAAGAATAAACACTACGACCGCTATGCAGCCTTCCTTTTTTTCTGAAGTCTTTGTGCTCTTTTCATTCATGTGCAAATGTATGGCCGCCTATTGTTGGTCGCTGTACATGTGCAGGAAATTTAACAGCTTAACAGACACATGAAACAGAAACACGACCATGGACTGAACCAAACGACGCATTTAAATAGACGGCTGTTCAGCCACAATCATACTTCTATACGTCCATACGAAGGTGGCACGGCTTCACAAGGACTGACATCGAATTTTAAACATTACAGAGACGCTTTTTGTGGACTGTGATCAACTTTTAGCTGCTAAAGAATCAAATGCTTTTTATTTTTAACAGTATATTAAGAAGAGTGAATAATAAGATTTTATTCTTGGAGAAGAAGCAAGTTTTTTTTTAATTATGTAGTAATACAAGCAGCATGTCTGCATTTATGACAACAAATAAACACTCCAGAGCAAAGACGGGCAGAGTACCGCAATGTCAAAGTGAATGTTGGATGGATGACTTGCAGAGAGAAAGACAAGTTCAAACATGCTGAACAAAGACAGTTTAAGCACCATACCAGTTTATTTCTGACTTGTCTCCATTAGTAGAGATTGCCCCAATCTTCTACAAATGTTCA
Source organism: Naso brachycentron (assembly GCA_029874485.1). Classification (NCBI taxonomy): domain Eukaryota; kingdom Metazoa; phylum Chordata; class Actinopteri; order Acanthuriformes; family Acanthuridae; genus Naso; species Naso brachycentron. Next base: position 21,413,497 of record JAQFJA010000010.1, on the reverse strand, counting down.
AATGTGATGTGACCACGTGTTTACTTTAGTTGATGAAAAAAAAAAAAAAAAGGTTTTTCATTTGCGCATGTCTACTTGTTTAACTTACATTTCCACCGTTCCTCATCGCAGCCTTCAGGGACTGAGCAGCATCCTGCAGAAAATAACAAACACTTCATGACTTCACTCCTGCAATGACGATTCATCATGTCTCACTGTGAGATGTTCTTCTGTATCTTTCTGCATCGACACATCACTCAAGCTCATCTTTAAATTTGTTCACTGTTTTTGTAAATGAGTTGTACTCAATCACAAATAAAAGAAGGTGGAGAGAGAGTTTGTAAGTTCACCAGCCTAATAACAACGTCCAAGTATGACCACGGAGATCACATTTTTGCACTAACACTTGCTTTCTGAGCAAACTCTCATTCTTAAGACCCGGAACTCGTTAAAATCACTTTCCAGATCTTTTTAGAGCTGCAGACAAACATTTTCTACATCATCAGCCTGTGGTACCTTGTTGTGTTGCTCTCTTGACTGCATCCTCATGTCGTAGGCCTGGTGCCGAGCGTTCTGGACGGCCTCCGGTTGGTCTCTTCTGCCAAGAGCGTGAGGTGCAAACTGGCCGGTGGTCAGGTAGGCGGGGCCCCGCTGCTCCATCTGCCATAACAAAGAGGGAAAAACATAACTGTCATCATTTTGAAAATTATACATAAATGGGTGAAGAATTCCCATTTACAGTTCACTGATTATATGATGTATCAGCGTGTGTCAAAACTCAAAACTAAATCGGCTTACTGTTTTTTTAGAGTTATGGATCTATGTATTAGATATCTTAAGCCCTGTTTCCACTGAGCAGTACTGTTCAGTTTGGTATGGTAAGGGACGCATTTTTTTGTTTCCATTGTCAAAAGGGTACCAAATAACCAAATCGTGCCATATGTATTTTAGTCACCCTTTTGTTGGGGTACAAGTGTCCCAAGAGGGCGAAGCTACTCACACTGCAGTCTGTTGACTGCAAGCAGGCAAAAAGCTGTTTTGACGTGTTGTTGTGGAACTGTTAATATATCACTTCAGTAAGTTTTACATATTTTTTAGGGGAGAATGCTACCGTGTAGATTTAAAATATGTAGTCAGTTTATCCAAATAAAACTTGTTTGTACATCAGTCACAAAGTTTTCGGACTTGTGAGGAGCTGCAGCTCGTGGTAAGACCGACCGGTCTGCTCACTGCAGCAACCCGGCCCGTTAAGCTGCCACTCCAGGGAGAAAACTAACTGATGAACCGATGATCTGTGCCAAGATTAAACACTGGCTGTAATGTTTCTGTAGCATTTTAAAACATGACACAAAATCAAAGAATGCTTTGCTGCCTTTTCACATTGATTCTTTGTCAGAAGTTTAATGTTACCGGTGGAAAAAAGATCATTTCATTCACTGAGCTGCTCAGACGCATCTTTTAAGGTGGAACGTTTCTTACATGTTGTTCAGTGCACAAGCTGTGCCATGAATTAATCAGCCCACCTTCAGTGTCAAAATGACAACTTGAAGATTTAAGAAGTTCTATTTGTCACAAATATATACTGTACACATATGGTAGTGAAATGTCTGAACATCGACAATTATTCATTTGTTTTTGCCTTTTTCTTATGATGACATTTAGTAATAACTGGATCTTCAAAAACTTGATAAAATGTGCATGAATTTCTACTGGTTTATGCAAGTGAGACATTTTTCACCTTGAGAAAAAAGTGACAGAGCGCC
>JAQFJA010000010.1:21401181-21411655 GCA_029874485.1 Naso brachycentron | reverse complement strand
CATCAACAATTATTCATTTGTTTTTGCCTTTTTCTTATGATGACATTTAGTAACAACTGGATCTTCAAAAACTTGATAAAATGTGCATGAATTTCTACTGGTTTATGTAAGTGAGACATTTTTCACCTTGAGAAAAAAGTGACAGAGCGCCCTTACGGTGCACAGCACAGCACTGCAGCCCAGCACTGCCCACCAAGTATGGGTGCAGTCTGCAGTGGAAACATAAGCCAGATCTAGGGGTATTGATCTGAAGCGTACCGTGCTGTACCAAACCAAACTGCACCGCTCAGTGGAAACAAGGCTTTACTGTATTCCCTTACACTTTCTCCTTACTGCTTATTCTTTTCATTACTATAGTGCGTACGGCATATGGACTTTACTATTTACACTTCTCTGGTGAGACGCTAAACTGCCGATGATGTGAAACTCCAAAGGAGCAAACAGCATCACCATCATCTTCCTCCTTTACTCACCTTCATCCTCTTTCGTTTCTCCTTCATTCTTCTCTTAAAACTTTCCTGAAAGAAAAAATGTGAAGACTTCATCACAAAAAGCACTGAATCAAGATTATAATAGCCATAAATATGACTGATGAACTGGTCTGGCTTTAGGTAGCTGTGTGGTCAAACAGCAGTTTCTCTCTTTTATACCATGGAATAAACTGAATTCTTAAAATGACAACTGTCATCTAAACAAAATAAAGCAGCAAAAATGACCAATATAGTCATTACAGTTTACATCAGGAAGCCTCTGAGAATAACAAATGAAAGGCCAACTTGGGTTTCCACAGCTCTGTGCTACAGACACCTTTCAAAAGTCAAAATAGCGATGACAGATCTTACATCGTCCTCTTTGCGTTTCTTGAAGATGTTGTCCTCAGCCACACCCACTGCCTGCATGATCATCTCAACTCGCTCCAGGTTGACGTAGCCGTTCTCAGTCAGGTATCCCTACAAACAAATGCAGGCAGAGACTAACAGAGCTGCACATAAACAACAATGATCCACTGAGAGAAACCAGTTTGTGATGATACTCACTCCAGTTTTGTGCACAACGTCTTTGTAGATGTTGACCAGTCGATCTATCGCTCCCTCTCTGTCAGAAACATAATTCGGGAGAAGTTAAACACAAATTAGTGTAAATTTAAACAAGAATTGCGAAAAGACATTAAACTGACACCACTGATTTATATCTGACAGCAGCAGGAAATCTGGCTGCCTCATCAGCCTCTCAACGCAACAGCTCTATTTTAACCTTAAACAAACAATGAAGAAAGAAAAAGCAGACGAGTAATAACACAACAGACGTCTAAGCTTCATCAGTTGTCAGTCAGATCAGTGTTAAAGGTTCACTTTCACTGTGAAAGTGAATAATCAGGCTGTCCTCAACACCTGCGCGATCTAAAGCAGCACAATACAACTGTCCTGCAGTTAACCCTGTTTGTGTGAAGCCTAAAAAAAGATGAAGCTGCGCCTGCTGGACGCACCGAGTCTGCTGGAAGGACGCTTAAACAATCCTGGTTTCATTTATTAATCCTCTTTGCAATTTAAATTTGAACAGCTTGATGTGTTTCTAAGCTTTTACAGACCAACACATGGAATTGCCAAAAATTCCTCTCATATACGAGCTTTCTAAAAAAAAAGGTGTCGTGAAGCTCACCTGATTTCTAAGGAGGGCAAGTGTGGCAGGAAATCATTTCCAACAAAGAAACACATGAAGACCCAGTCGTCAACGCTCCTCTCAAAGTCAAATGGAAATGGAAGGCTGGCCATGGTCAGCTCTCTGGCCAGGTACTGAAAACACGGAGGGAAAGTCAAGTTAAGGTGACACATCTGATGAATTTTATTATCTATTTCTAAGGCCCAAGTTGTTTTTTTTCCTATTGAAATTAAAGGTAGATTCAGTAGCATTTATCTAAAAACCAAAATAAAATCAAAGACACAATCAGCTGCAGAGCCCCGCCCTCAGCCTGTATTTTGATGCGCTGGTTTAATCGGGATGTTTCTGGGTGTGTTTCCTCCAGCCAATGAGAGCGGGCAGGTGAGGTTGAGAGTGGATAAAACATAGCAACTGGACGCCATTCAGACTGTAGAAAATTATGGATGTGGACATAGTGGAAAAGAAAAAGAAATATAGCCCTATGAGATGAAATGGCAAGCAGATAAAGCTCGTTCCAGAACAAGAGTGAATCTCGGTTTGGCTTTCAGCTGCTTTCAAGCACTTAAGGAGAGGCTGGGGATGAAGAGCGATGGAGAGTTGGAGCTGGCCTACTTTCTGCTGGACAGGTTGGCGCGCCACACCAGCAGCTGAGCTGGGCATACACTGTACCATTTTATAAATGTTGTTGTTTAATTCCAACTCACACTGTACCAGTAAATCTGACATGATGTAAAGCCAAAGCTCACGAATTATGTGCTCACACTGTACGGTCCGATCATCAGACACGACCTGAGCGCTCACACTTTACGTGTAAAAACGGCCCGTTGACCCCCACAGACTGTCCTGGCTCTGGACAACTGTCAATAAAGATTTGTCTGAAAGCTCACAGCCCGGTTGGTTTACTAGCAACAATGCTAACAGAGGCAGAAGCGTGCTGCCTTGATAATTTGTGCTATTCTGTGCCAAAACCTCTAAAAAAAAAAAAAGATGTGCCAGCACATATAGACTCACAGATGGCTTGAAATACGTGGACAGTAACATTATGGTTTGTCCATTTCGCAGAGGGAATTGGAGGTAAGTTAGCTAGTTTTATTGTTGTTAACTTGATAGTTAACATGCTACGCTTTGTTTGCCACTTCGGGCAGGCGCAGTGAGGAAAAAGGCACTGACGCTGGGAAATCAAGTCGTTACTGACCAAAATTTCTGGCATGCCAGAAACTTATCCGACCGTCCGAAGGCCGTTCAGCAGCCGATAATCGTCCCTCGTTCCCCCCGTACACTGCACGGCAAAGGACCCCTGACAAAGCGTAAATTCGGTCCGGCTGTAAAATGATTCATGCAGCTCAAATCGGGTCAAAATCAGCTTAAATCGCACAGTGTATACCCAGCTTTAGCTTGTCCTAGCTTGCTAAATTATCGAATATTCCATTACAACAAATGTAATATTCCTACGTAGCTTGCTGTGTGTAAAAGAACACACTGCGGTACTTCTCGAGCCGAAAGGAGAGGCCTAATTTGTGTTGGCAAGCAACCAAAAAAAAAAAAAAAAAAAAGCTACTGACTCTACTTTTACACAAAAAGACACATCTACCAACAAAACAATGACAAGTGCTATTCTTTAGAGTTGAATAAAATCAGCTGATCAGTGTCTATTGTCTAGAACATTCTGTAAACAGACTCAGTAAAGCCCCATTCAGGCCAAAAACTGTCACATTTTAAAAATACCAGAAAAAAGAATCATGTCATGAATATCTCACCTCTCGCAGCACACAGAGTCTGATAAATATGAACTCCTGCTCAGACACTGGCATCGAGTCTGCAAACTCATCATGCTGAAAGAGAAAAAAAACACATCTCAGTTATGGCATATTTCTAAATGTCAGACAGTAAGTGGTTATCATTTAAAACACTGAAATAATATGAACAAATATTGCATAAAAGAAAATTTGAGAAAGCTTGACAGTCTCCTGCAGAGTCTCAGTCAGCTTTGGTTTACTCTCAAATCTGCATCACAAGACAGCAGTGGTCCGTTTCACAAAGGAGGTTCAACAAACTCTGAGTCTGAACTCTGAGTTAATTTAGCCTCAGTTTGAAACTCTGACTTTCCTGTCCCAAACAGCTGATATGAGTTAGTTCAATTAACTCCGAGTATGTTCACGCTTAGTTCCGCGTGTGAACCACGACTATAAAAAGTCGACATTAATAGTCAGTGATTAGTACAAAATTGACGTCATGCAGCAGCACATTTACTGCATATTTTTTTAAACATGTGAGGGAAAACTGGGTAACAAGCAGGGCTCACCTCTCCCTTTTTCTCTCTGGCCGTCCCCTGGCAATCTTTGATTTCATGACCCATCTGCCCGCAGAGCGCACAGGGGCGGGGCTTGTTGGGTTTGAACTCCTCTCGGATGATGGTGAAGTTTGGCTCGTGGGTTGCCAGGCCCAGCATGATCAGGTCAGCTGATCAGACACCACACAGAGAGAAAAGGTGTCAGTTTAACAAGGTGGAAATCCTGACAGAGTCCTGACTTGTCACAAAAAACAAAACAAGGTCATTTCTGAATGATGACAATTAGAAAATATACAAGGTGCTTCTATTTGTTTAATTCAGAGAGGGGATTCAAAGTCTCACCATCAGCTCCACACAGGCAGTGGTGCGTGTTCGGGTCATGATTGGGCTGAGCTGTCAAAATGAAACACAAACAGGTTTCAACAACATGTCTGATGCTTGTGTTTTTGAGGACAGAAGATTCAGACTCAATTTGTGTTTATCAATTTATTCTTGATCTATTTTATTATTCAAGCACGATGTTCAGCATTTTGATCTTCCTGTGTTCAGCTGTCAGTCAACACTGACTAAATTCTGCCTGCTTGGCAATTTCTGTTGATTTAAAGTTAAGCCTGTGGTTTAATGACTTTGTCTTTTTTTAAAAGCCATACCCTGTGCTGTACATGTGCTTAAGAGTCTATGCAGCATTTGGCAGCTGTACCTCTCTGTCTCCTGATGAAGTCCATGATCTTGTGTTCACCTTCACCGGGAACACTGGCATCAGACAGGAGAACCTGGATAACAAACAATGAAGTTTAATACTGATGTTTGCTCAACTGTTTATTTAAACATATAAACCAGAGTAAAACACAGCAACTGTCATAAGCTGAAAACGAAGACAACAACAAAGTATCTCTACATCTTTATTTTAAATTTATCCACTGGTTTGACTCCCAAGTGTCAAACAATAAGGAAAAGCAGGTAACATTTCTGGCTGTATTTGAGCAGCAGAGTTTCACATACTGTGATGTTCTTCCATCCTGGATCGTGGCTGAGTCTGTCTGCGATGTAGTATCGTAGACATTTTGCTAGGTTGTCCATAAACTCTGTTCCCTGGAAACAAGAAAATCCAACTTTTATTAAGACTTAGAGCGCGCTCACACTAGGCAATCCATACTGTGCCTGAGCACGTTTGACCACCACAGTCCAGTTTGTTTGACTCGTGTGAGCGCTCCGCTCCGTGATCAAGCACGACATGCTTTGTCGGCCCTGGCACGGTTGGAAGAGGTGGGCTTTGACACGGTATGGATGCATATGCATAAGCTCAGGCATGGACCTCGTCGACATGGCTGTGACTGTTTGTGGAGGATTCACCTTAAATTCCAGATAAAGAGCAGTGGAAAAATCTGCGACTGTCTTTTAGATCGTGAATACCAGAGAACAATTTAAAAATGTAATTACAAGATGAAATAAACGAAGGTAAAAACTCAGGTTATGCTCTACAGATCAGGTAACAAGCAATGCTCAGGTGCAGTTAGACTGGACGAGTGTGAGTGTGGGCCAGCGGGGGAAGAGGGGAGGGGGGAGGTTGGTGCTTCTGCACGGTACGGGACACCTGGGCCAAGTGTGAGTGCGCCCTTAGAAAAAAACAAAATGACCTACAACAGAACAGAATTTTCTTTGACTCTTTTTTTCCAAAGAGTACAGAAAACTGATAGAACGCTTAAAAGTTCAATGATACTAAATTTTGCTACAACAATTGCTTTCACTTTTACTATAAACTGGAATAGAATTCTTATCCCACTTACTGGAGTGATGCAGTTGCTGTCAAATCTCTCTTTAATCTCTTCAGGTGGAAGATAACCTCCTGTGGAGAGAAAAACATTCAAAAAGGTTGCCATTAACAATCTGTGTTCTGTGTCCCGGAGTTCAGGGAAAATATCTTCTGCCAGGAGGAAAATGTCATGAAACGTTCTGATTCATCTCAGGTTCGTGCACACTGCACAATGAGAAGGACATCAGAGTCAACATAAATCCTTGAAAATAAACACCACACACCTCTCTGGATGACCTCCTCCCTCATGCGCTGCTTCTCCTCTGCCAGCTCCACTCCTTCCTTGGAGGCACGAAACCGTCGAGAGCGCTGCTGGTTCATTTTGGCCCGTGGAGCCTGATCACAGTTAAACAGAGTCTTATTTCTAACGCACAGCAGCTGGGTTCACCTCAAGCAATTTTGATAATGCATTTAGCCATATTGTGATTTTAACAACATTCAGACTGATTGTTCAGCCACAGGAGCAGGTTTCTGTCGGTGAAAGTTACTCACCACTCCATCTATGGCCATGTAGAGAACTCTCCTGGGTCGCACGATGTTGAACAGGCGGTCGATGTACTCGAAAATGGCGACCATCATCTCATCTTCATTTTTGGGTGCTGGTCTGTGGACAGCAGAGTTCAGAGTGTGAAATATGCAGAGGATGTGTGGGATTGCAACATTTTAATTTTACTCCTTTATCCATGCAAGTCTTATCTGTGGTGATGTATCATAATAAACTTAATTACAGAGTTACCTTGTTTAGTATTTGCAGAATTTACTGTTACAAAAGAACCTAAAATAGTAAGCAATCTCACAGAACAACACTCAAACACACTTTGAAACTTTGCTGCTACAAATTAAAAATCCAGGTTTGATCATAAAATAAACTAGAACTATTGCTGGCGGTTATATGCCTCCGCGCAACATGCAGTTGGTGGACAAGTGCTTGGTAATAAACATACGGGCTACTCGTGATTATGCAAATTCAGATACAACTAACAGTCCATCAACTCGCCGTGCCATACCTATAATGCACTGTGAGGCTGCATCACCTCCTCTCCATAGAAAATGAATTGCATCTGTCGACTTCACATACGTCAAAAGATCTGGTTTGTCTGTACCTTGAGGCTACATCCTCATTGACATAACTTTTATTTTTCCATTCAAAGTTTAAATCACCAAAGCCTTTGCAGCAACAAAAACATAAAAGTTATGAGTAACATAAATTACAAACAGGAAATGTGTGAACACAAAGGGCTTCATACTTGTCTTCTGGATGTGTACAGGGGTGAATGATGCCGTTCATGTCCAAGTACAGGTTATCAAACTCCACCTCATTGGGGTTCGGTTTGGTTGTATCAACAGGAACACGGACTCCATTACATTCTCTCCCCTGTGAAAACAGAACAGAACTCATTCCGTAAAAGTTATTCCAGACTTGGTAAACACATAGCAATATCTATACAAAAGTTAGACTCATAAAGTCAATCGTATTTTTTAACAGCGAGGTTATTTTAACACCAGAATTAATGGTTGGTTGATGCTTCGTATTGCTACGTTTGGACAGTCCTACACCAGCTAATGACGTTTTTGTTGGTAGTTACACATTACGGACAAACAACAGCTAACACAATGTTTTGTTTACAAACTCACTAACGTTAAGCGGTTTCCGTTGTTTGCTGTATCGTTAATGTCGTTCACGCTACTAGCAACGTTTACGTAAGTCTGGCAAACTGGAACCGTTGAAACAAACGAAAATGCAACATTAACGGCCGAGAAGAGCCATATTTTACCATAAAGTTAGTGTGTACAAGTTAAAACCTTCCTGCTAACGCGACAGAAAAACCGACTGGTTTGCCGGCTAACGTGCTACTAGCTTACCTTCTCCTCAACACAATGCACAATGATTGACGCATACTTTCGGCTAAGCCAACGGAAAAACGCCGGGACTCCCATCTCCGGTTACTGATCGCTTATCTGGCAGCTTATAAAAAAAACGAATTCGTACGAAACAGTTAAAATTTCTCAATTAAAACACGAAACTTGTTGAAGAAGTGTCCAGCACGTCGGCTACATGCTGTTGGACAGGACCATTGTGTACTTTTTCCGGTTCATATTGATGTTTTCCGGAGCATTCCGAAGAGCCACGTCGGCCTGCAGCGACACTAATGGCCACTAACGGTACTGCACGCAGCCAACGCTTTTTGAAGCTGTAAACCATCGATTCCCGAGTATGTAGCATACATTATAATAAAGCAGGAGACCACATAAAACAACTTTGACTTTGGATAAAATTGTGACACTGAATATGAACTGACAATTTGATTTGGTTTACATTTTATGTTCCTGTTTTTATACCTTGATGCCAAATGGCCAGTACAGCGCTGCCATCATCCCAACAAGGCCATGCTAAAACACAAATAGCATAAAATATTGAATTGATCGATTTTTCCCGTCTACAATTAAAAGATTGTAGTTTTTGATTTTTGTTTGTGTGTTTGCTTGTTTGTAGTGTTTTGTTTTGTCTTTTTAAAAGCCAGAAAATGTTATAGTAAAACAAATGTGATAGGAATAAGCAGGTTTAGACAATAGACTTTCCCTTTTAGAATGAAAAAAAAACAACTAAAAAGTAGTTTTTAGAAAAACATAAATACAAACAAAATTAAGGTAAACAAGAGACATATTAATAAAGCAATTTAGCATAGATAGATAACATGAAAAACAAAGAATGACACTTTAAAAATAGAATGTTGTAAACATAGACAGTGTAATAAACAAAGGACAGAGTCATTGTTTTATGGAGTACCATCTTGAAGCCTACAGTTTGGCATTATGACCCGCGCCATCTTGGAATTTTGGAGCCAGACATCATCATGTTTGGACAAGAGTGGAGCTGGAGAGTGTACACATTACTACCAATGATACCTAGCAGACAGGTAGAGGCTTGGGTATTGATAATAATCACTATTGTTGTTGATTTCCTTCGAGATTGAAATGTTGTATAGAACAATAATTCACCAAATCGCAGCAGCTGTGCGAAAGGTGCAGCCTTGCAGACTTGAATAAAATATTCTCTGTGATTCTTTTGTGGTTGCATCTCCATCATCTGCAGTCTGATGTTACATAATGCTCCTTTAATGGGGCCTCTCTGAACAGATGCCCTCTCGCTTCACAACCCTGCAGCACCACATTTAAGGTGAATTAGATTTTTCCCCTCCTCATCTCTCTGGTTGATGCAGGGAGGGGAGAAAGGGCCATTAGCCTCCCCTCTTCAGGGAGGGCGGGTCTGACATCAACACTGCAGTATTATTACTGCAAAGAGCTGCTGATGGAAAACACTTGGCCTGCTCCGATGGGCCATTTCCATAAACATTTACGCTGGAGTTGCAGGTAATCGGAGGAAGCCGTCATTTTGGTGTTTGTGGAGAGAAACAGAGGAAATGAAGGAAAATCTGATGCAAATTTCAGATGTGAGAGCTGAAGCACAGATCACTCAGACAGAGGCGTCAAGCTCAGGAATGTGAGCTGAAAACACATTTTGAAGGCCACAAAAGAAGTCAAGATGATTTTAAGCTTTGATTTACTGCAGACAAATTTGCAGAGAGGAATTTTTAACTGAAATTTGGAAAATTAATTTAGCCAAAATAGACTTATTTCACTATTAGGTTTCAGTCTTAACATCCTAGGAGTCAAAACTTGTGTTTCATTCAAACAGCTGAAAGCAGGGAAAAAGTTTTCTTTCTATAAATAAGATGAAACCAAATCAAAATATGCAGGTTGAGTTATTTTTCTCAGTTTGTGAGCTGAGTTTGTAACATTCCCTGACTTGATTTCCTCTAAAGTGCAGACCACTTAAAGAGGGAGAGCGCCCTCACCTGGCAGATCATCAACAGTACAACCAGAATAAAACCTCCCAGCAGCTTTCTGCCTCTGTGTCTGCGTTTGTGTGCTGTTGGTTGATGTAAGTTAAACAACTACATCTGATGTAACTAACATAATTAATATAATATGTGCAAAGTAAGAAGCATCATAAGCTTCTGTGAGCTGTGCGTGTCTGTTTTCTGTTTTGGCATTTGTCATTTTTTAATTTGTCTAATTCCAGCCTTTTTATTAGCAAAGCTACTGACATAGAAAAGACACAATAGTATTAATAAAATCTCAGTGTCTTACATCAGTTTTGTGCTTGACAGCAAAAATAAAAACACATTACTTTCATTGTTGATTTATCTTCTGATCGTTTCCTTTTTCAATTGTTTGCTTATTGTTCCAAATAAAATAGTAAATAAATAAAATAGTTTAAAAAATGGTTGTAACAATGTCAGCATTACACTTGACACTTTGTGACTAAAGACGTTAAGTTTATTATCACATTAAACAAAGTAGAGCTGCAGAGAAGCTGGAAGAAGTGAAGAAATGTTATTCATATTTTAAAAAATGACATAGGCAATTCATTTTTTTGTAATTGAAGTTGATTATTTTTCAGCCAATAAACTAACACTTTTATTTTTCTAAAAAGAGAGGCCTTTTATATCAGCAGGCAGGTATTGTAAGAATTTGTACCTGTTGTGCCTGGTCGGTTTACATGTTTTTAAAATTACATAAGCTTGCAAAACTATGATTCAGTCTTTTCTGATCACTTTTAAAATTTTGCAGCTTGAAGAGGAGTGCATCACAGTGAAGGGGCGGCTTGACTTGACCCACAACATGCTACAAATAATCATTAACAAATG
>JAQFJA010000010.1:21319060-21330562 GCA_029874485.1 Naso brachycentron | reverse complement strand
TATTAAATGCTAATGTTAAATGTTACTGATTAAATTTATACTATTCCTAACTTCATATGTAGGTTAGGAAATAAGTTGAATTAATGACAAAGGCATGGTTTGTTGTAAACTGGACATTAACTGTCGATGAGTAATTTCTTTGCCAGTTACGTTAGCTGGGGTACTGTTGGCGGCTAACATTATGCTAACATCTTTGCCTGGCACTAACAAACTGGCTACCACAAGTTGAAATTATAAAACAGGCTGTCGTCAGCGCTGGAGCTAGCTAGCACTAACCATACTGCAATTATGATTTAGTTTTAAAATGTTAAATATGATAGACTGTCACACTCAGATCGTGACATGAAACATCATGACATGGTTTGTACAAGTGATGCAGCCGTAGCTAACTGTCCAGGACGGCGTGCGTTTTCGCACATGCACGACTCACATTGACGCAGAATTCACGTCAGGTACTGACACAGTCAGGTTTGCAGGCGAGGACTTTGAGTAGGTGGGACAACTGTCAATTATTTTTTACTTTGGCCAATCACAGATGTATAATCATCTGTCAATCAAATACTGAATTCACCAACACGCTACCCGAACAACCTGTCAGTCACATTTTGATTCAACCAATCATCCTCCTCACATATGACTAGGAGGTGGTTCGACAGGAAAAGCACTTGCTAGGCTAAATGTTGTTGAAATTTATTGCTGTACCGCTGTTTAATATGTTGCTTTATCAAGTTTTATTTTATCATGCCAGAAAGGAATTATGTTGAGTCACAAGATGTGGCCCATTTATCAGACCTTCTCTGAGTTTTGATGATCAAATGATGTTAGTAGCCTTTTCAAGCTGGTTGTCTCTCTCGACTCCTGATGAGATGATAGCTTGGTCAACAAGCAGTCATTGCGGGGATAGGACAAGGAGGCGGTTTGACAGGAAAAAGCACTTACCAGGCTAACATTAAACGCTGTTGAAATTTTTCGCTGTAAGAATGTTTATTTGCTGAACTACATTTTATTGTAGCTGGCCGTTTCAAACGCTTCAACTCTGCGTCGTGTTGTGAAGAATGATGAGCACTGAGCAGGGGGCTCGCTTAGCTGTTCATGGCACCGTTTAATATCTCAGTCACGCCTCACTGTAACTGGCTATGATAACAAAATACAAAATTATACAGGACTACAAATACAATAATATGAACTATGTACCTGAACAGGAACAGAATGTGTAACGTTACTGGTCAGTCATACAGTTGGCTTGCAAGGCAGCTCACACAAGCAGCATACTACAAAAGAGCATTATGTTAGCACAGAGGCTAAGCAAGCAGCAAGCAGGCATTTATTTGGATGAACAGATCACATCCTGTGACTCCACACGGTTACTTTCTAACTTAAAAAAATAATAAAACTTAATTAATCGGCATATAACAGTGTTATAGCCAAAATTTCAGAAGTGTTTAGACTAGCAAGTGCCCTTCCTGTTGAACCGCCTCTTAGTCCTATGTGAGGAAGATGACTGGTTGAATCAAAATGTAATCAGTTTTTGACTGACAGATGATTGTATGTCTATGATTGGCCAAAGTAAAAAATGACTGACAGTTGTCCCGTCCACTCAAAGTCTTCAGTCTGCAGAGACACACTTCTCGCCTTCTGGAGACACTAAAGACCTCATATTACTTTATTCGCTCATGCAGCAGAACTCCCCAACACCTTAAAAAGAAATTTTGATCTGTAAAATCGGTGGAGTTTCCCTTTAAAGGTGCATTGTGACATATTTGACCACTAGTTGCGCTATGGAGCAACATTTTGTAAGAGTGTTGTTGTTTTTATTGCACACACGAGCAGCACGTGAAGAGATTTTTGCTGTTCCGCTGAGCAATTGTTTGTGTTAACATGCAAAGAGCAGCAAAGCGCTGACCAAAGAAGAAGAAAACTGTTAGAAAGTAAACGTGGATGTGAACAATGCACAATTTTAAAAAATCCTTCAAAAAAAGTGGCTCTACAAATGTTTTCTGTAGGAAATATGAATATGAAATATGAATGAAATGTCTGTTAGATGACGTCACAGCTGTCCCGGGCAGGCGAACATGGGTAGCAGGTTACGGTTGTAGCTCAGATATTTCACGGCGTTGCTCCTCAGAGCCGCTCGACTCTCAGCATCTTTAAATCTGTCCTGAGGGAGGACGTCTGAGTTGTCGGCGTCTACTGTTGCCAGCTGCCTCGACTCACCATCCTGCAGGGGCACACGGGTGGAGGTTCAACAAAGACAACAGAAGCTGCACTGCGCTGCCATAGGTACGTGTTCAGTAAATCTAAAGAATGATTAGATCAAACTCAAGCTTGTTGATTTTTGTGGTAAAAAAATGAAAGCACAAACTGTAGATGAGAAGATCTGTTGGAGCTCCTGCTCAAAGTCGGAGAATCTGTCATGATAAACGGCCAAACACCAGCTCTGTCTGAAGAAACTGCAGGAAAAAACAAAAACATCCACGGATCGCACACTTTCTGCTCAGAAGCAACACACACAATCAGAGACGAGCTGCTGAACATTAGAGCAGCTGAAGAATTGGATTACACAAACGTAACTGCAAATGAGCGATCATGCTGTTCCATTGCTTGAAGGCTTGAGGATTTGAAGATTTTGCGCACAAGAGCAACATAATACATAAATAAACTGCGTTATTAAAAATTTAATAAGTAATTCCATTCTTTCAGATTGTGACCCTGCAATAGAAGACACTCCCCTTTAACCTTTTACATTTATTTAAACAAGTGTTCGAGGTCCAACAACAGTCAAATTATTCAATATTTTACACAAAAGCAGCAAAAATCTCAAAAACTAAAAACAGATTTATGTATCAGAATGTTTTTATTAATCATTTGAAGACTCCTGGCATCTGTCTCGTTTCTGTTTGGAGGGGTCAGACCCCTAGTTTAAGAACCACTAGACTAAGCTCTGGCCCAGTTTCCACTGAGCAGTCTGGTTCGGTTTTTCATGGTACTGGATGCATTTTCTTGCATTTTCATTGTCAAAAGGTTACCAAAGATACCAAATAACTTTACTGTGCCGTACCTATTTTGATCACCCTTTTGTTGGGGTACCAAGCGTCCCAAAGGGTCCCAAGAAGAGGAGCTACACACACTGTTCTCCGTTGACAAGCAAGCGAAAAGCTGTTTTTACGTGTTGATGTAGAACTGTTAATTTATCACTTCAGTAAGTTTTAGATATTTTTTAGGCAGGAATGTTACCATATAGATTTAAAATATGTAGTCAGTTTATCCAAATGATGCTTTTTTGTATCTCTCTCACAAAGTTTTCAGACTTGTGAGGAGCTGCAGCTCGTGGTGAGACCTGCCAGTCTGCTCGCTGCAGCAGCTCAGCATGTTAAGCTGTCACTCCGGGGAGAAAGTTAACTGATGAACCCATGATCTGTGCGAAGATTAAACACTGGCTTACATTTTTCTGTAGCATTTTAAACCATGAAACAAAAACGGAAGGATGCTGTGCTGCCTTGTCATGTTGATTCTTTGCCATAAGTTTAATGTTACTGGTAGAAAAAAGATCATTTCATTCACTGAGCGGCTCAGCTGCATCTTTTGAGGTGGAATGTTTTAATTACATGTTTTTTAAGGCACGAGTTATACCACAAATTAATAAGCCCACCTTAAATGTCAAAATGACAACTTGAAGAGGTTTTATGAGGATTTATTTGTCACATATAAGTATTGACATGTACGGTAGTGAAATGTCTGAACATCAATAGTAATTCATTTGCGTTTGTCTTTCTTTCATGATGACATTTGCTTTAGTAACGACTGGATCTTCAAACACTTTATAAAATGTGCATGTCTACTGGTTCATGTGTGTGAAATATTTTTCACCTGGGGAAAAAAGTGATAGAGCGCCCTTACAGTGCGCAGCACAACATGGCAGCACAGCACCACCCACCAGGTAAGGGTACGGTCAGCAATGGAAACGCAAGAAAGATCTAGGAATACCATTCTGAAGTGTACTGTGCCACACCAAACCGAACTACATCGCTCAGTCGAAACGAGGCTATCCAACTGCATCAAGTAGCTTTAAGTGTTTCCTCCCTGCAGCAGCTACAACAGTGACATGCTGCTGTAACATGGATGCAGTCTATGAAGAATATACGCACAGTATGTCAGTCAAAGACCATTTCTATACTTTTTAATACTTGATGAAAGTTGAGGTCGGCAACATTTGGAAATCAAGCTAGCTGTAGCACGAGCCTCCTAAGGAAGGAACTCCGCTGCACCCTCCCCTCCCTGTTTTTGCTCCAGCTCACATTTTATCTTGTTTGTTGTCTCTCTCTCTTTTAAGTCCAGTTTGCACCAAAGATTCATGACAAGAGGAACCGGTTGCAGGAAAGTTGCTGCGGTGTAAACTGGTCCGTCTCAGCTCGACTCAAGTTGGCTGACGGTGTCGCTCTCAGACACCTGAGGCCAGTTTTAAAGCGTAAGACACGTCACTTGTTTCAACAGCCCATCAGCTTGTGGGGACGTCACCTGTTGCTAAGAACTGCGATGCAGAGCAGCCAATAGGAACGCATGCTCTGTAATGACCTGTGATTGGCCAAATAGTGCCATCACTGTCTGAATACAGAGCCGAGTTTTTCATCAACTTTTACTTCATCAGGATTTTGAAAGCAGAACTTCTACTTGTAACACAGTATTTTTACTGCTACTTTTACTCAAATAAAAGATCTGACAACTTCTTCCACCACTGGTTAGCTGCATAGACAGACACCACAACATGTGAGTGAGAAACTCTTTCTTGAACATTTGGGTGAGCTGAGCCTTTAAATAAATGTTTGAACTCTCAAAGGAACCAAACACACACACAGAAGCTGCACTGCTAACTGTGTTGACTGAATAACCTCCAGCCGCCACACGGTCAATCAATTATTTTAACGGCTCCCAATGCTCCGTCAGCCACCACAATGACTTTACGAGTCAGCTGAGCGGGCGGCGTGACGGGGACTCGGCCTCTGCAGCGGTGAGGCTCAGGCTTTGTCTCGTCCTCCACCGGCCACAAAGACAGATTGGGGAGCTGCATAAACAGATTAGGAGGCCGGGGACAATAGACGTCCATATCTGGGGGTCATTTGTGTTGAAACCTCAGAAGCAGGTCACCCGCTGTTTGACAAACACGCACACACACACACACACACACTGCAAAGTCACACCAGCAAACACACAGGCAGCATGAGGACAAAAGACACTGAGGGCTTAAAGCTTTGTCGCCTGTTCAGATCACTTCTGTGTTGTTGTGACGTGTGAGGTCATCAGTCAGATGAATGATGGGAAGTTTGACAACCTGCTGCTTCAGACTTAAAGTGGCTTTGCAAACAGAAAATAGCTCGACTTTATAGAAATTTTAGTAACAAAAGTAGATTTTTTTTTTAAACTAAACTAAACCGTTACATTATAGTACCAAAATCTGAATAATGGCGACATGTTTTCTTGAACAATAACTGAAAATGCTTGATCAAATCAAACACTCTAGGGGCAAACAGTTAACAGAAAACCTGTGTAAAACAGTAACAGTGCTAAAATATCAGTTTGGTGAAGCTGTTTGTGGTTTTGTTGAGAACAAACTAAAAACAGACGTCATACGATTCTTCACATTGATCATTTCTGCAGATTTATTGAAATATTAGTCATCTGCTGTTTGTTTATCATATCCTGAGTTACTGAAGCAAATAAGAATCAAGAAAAGAATTATACGAAAGTCAAAACTTTGTTCTTTCGCTATTTGAAAGTTTTTCATTTGTCATACAGGAGGACTTTTTTCTGATGAGAAATTTAGATTGTTGACAAGTTTGTTTCAGTTAAATTTATGTCTTACAGAATGTTTTAGAGTCCTGTGCAAAAGGTATAAAAGAAGTCATCACAATTAAAAAATAAAAAAAGAACATCAGTCAGTTTACAGAATTACCTTCAACTTTGACCTCCTGTAGAGACTGTAGTCATGTGAACACTTTTCTGACATTTTATGTGAGCTCACTTTCAGTGTTACCACCACAGAAAATGGTTTAGATTCAGAGGTTTCTGTTAAACCTGCCTGAGGTGTGTTCAGGTTTTGGTCCAGTCAAGCATCTTTGTAGTGTTGCGACGCCATGTTGGGGCTATTTCACCAAGACAGACTTGAACTGACATACTTTAAATTAATAGTCAGACTTCAAGTAGACGTCTAAACTAATCTGTTGCACAAAGCTGCCAAGTTTTCAGCTGTCTTAAACAGGACTCTTTTGCCATGAATTCTTGGTAAATTAGGACTTTTTTAATTGAAAGGAGAACGATTATGCTTTTCTGTCATTCCTGACCTACAAATGTTATTACAATTACTCGTGTTTAACGATGTCAAAGTGTCACATAATGAGGTTCATGCATTTGGAAGTGAGCCCTGCAGGCTGTTTCAGTTGGCTCTGCACACTGTGTTTTACAGTGTTTTTCCAGTGACGTTAATGTGTGTTGGGCTTCCTTAATGGGCGTGCCAGCTCGTGCACACAGCGCTGTGCCTGTTCCCTCCCCTGCTCTGCTCAGATACAATGTGCTCTGCTCTCTGCTTCAGGGATTACAGTCAGCACTTTGTTCGAGATGGCTCCAATAAAGTGTTTTTCAATGAAGTGTTTTTTCCGGGTGAATGAAGGACAGTTAACGTTATTAAACTTTCCGAAAGAGGCAAACACCAGACAGAAATTGAGAGTGTTCCTGTTTCTTGTGGATTTATTCTGTGTAGATTTATTTACTTCCTCAATGAGCACATGAGCTGGATTAATGGCTAAACTGCTGCTAAAGGACCGCATGTTGCCTTGTCGAGTTGAAGAGTGAGAAGTGCGAGCTGTAAGTAACATTTTATCAGTGTCCTAGCTGTGTTTATGTTTTGTCAGTAAAGGGGTTGTGAGTACAGCAGAGTGCAGAGGCGCGCATGAGGGAAAGGGGGAGGAGTAACTGACACAGACCGTTTTGAGAGAATGCAGAAAATACAAGGAAGAGAGAGGGCGCAAGTCATAGTTTTCTGAAGATCTACAGACTTTACTGTTTGGTCAGTTGTGTTTAGCTGCTCTATAGGAGTCCAAAATAAAAATCAAAGACCTGAAAATGAGGAGAATATGTCCTCTTTGAGAGTAAAGGAGGATGTTTTGTTAATAAAATTAAAAAGCTGGCTCTAACCTTGATTTTCTAAAGACACTGAAACATAACTGAGTTCTCCTCCCTCTAAAAATCTTGCAGAATATCTGAAACTAAACAGCAACTGTGTGTCTTCCTCTTACTGCACCTGTACAGGTCGTGGATCAGGCCCTGGTGGTAGCGGCTCAACAGCTGGCCCAGCAGCTGCTGGTGTTTCCCGTACAGATTCAGGTAGTTGGGGATGGGGAGGGGCTTCTGAGACAAACAGGTGAGCGTCTCCACCAGCTCGTAGCAGTTGAGATATAAACTGAAGTAATTCCCTGTTTCCGCTCGTCCGGTTACGATGCCACCATCCTGTAACTTCACATGAATGAATGCACACAAGGAAGTTAGAGTGAGCGAGAAGTTTTTAATCAAATGTTACTCAAACAGGAGGAGAGTGGATTTTGTTTGTTTGTGTGGTGTCAATCGTAAATGTTTTGTTTCATTTGGTGATTTCACTGAGAGTGTGTCAGGTACTGCTTTTGCCTGTTGCTCTTTTGTTTTTTGGTGTTGGTGCAGAAGAGTTCAGACTTCACACTGGCCAAGAAATGAGCTGCAGCTGTTTAAGGCAGATCCTGTGTAAACCAGAGAAGAACCACCACCAACAACAATTAAAACTCACCTGTTTAACAACAGCTGTCAGGTTGGTCGCAGACGGTTTGGTAACATGCAGGTAGTGAAACCCACCAGGAAGCTTCCCACCTGAGGAGACAAACATATGATGAAGGTTACTGCGTGAAGAGGTTTATATCATTCATGTTGTAGAAGAATCCATCGATGGGTGGACAAAAAAAAGATGTGATGTGATGATGTCAGAGTTTGTAACAGTAAACTGAAAACAGTAGGTCAATTAATTTATCAGTTGATCAACTGAAAAATTAACAACTTCTATTGATCATTTATGAAAAAACGTCAACATTTCTCTGGTTCAGCCTCTGAAATGTAAGTTGTATATCATTAGAAATTATAAAATTGTATCTTTAAATTTGAACTGTTTGAACAGAAATATGATCCTTATTCTTTGTTACTAAGGTATTTTTTACACCTGTTATCTCACACCCGTAGGCATCCTTACCAGATGCCCGAACTACCTCAACTGGCTCCTTTCAATGCAAAGGAGCAGCGGCTCTACTCTGAGTTCCTCACGAATTACAAAACTTCTCACCTTATCCCTAAGGGAGATGCCAGCCAACCTTCTGAGGAAATCCATTTCAGCTGCTTGCATCCACGATCTCATTCTTTCGGTCATGACCAACCCTTCATGACCATAAGTGAGGGTAGAGCTTTGCCTTTCGGCTCAGCTGTCTTTTTTGTCACAATGGTGTGGTAAAGCGAATGTAAAACCACTCCCGCTGCACCAATTCTCCGGCCAATTTCCGTCTCTATAGTCCCCTAACTATGAATAAGACCCTGAGATACTTGAACTCCTTCAGTTAGGGTAAGACTCATTCCCTACTCGGAGTGGATGGTCCACTGGTTTCCTGCTGAGAACCATGGCCTCAGATTTTGATGTGCTAAACCTCATCTTAGCCGCTTTACACTCAGCTGTGAACTGATTGAGTGACTGCTGAAGGTCACAGACTGATGATGGCAGAAGGACCATGTCATCTGCAAAAAGCAGCAATGAGATCCTCAACCCACCAAACTGCGACCCTACCCCCTACGACTGTGCCTTGAGATCCTGTCCATGAAAATCATACACAGGATTGGTGACAAGGGGCAGCCCTTGTGGAGGTCAACCCCCACTGGAAACAGACTGATTTTTTGCTGAGAACCAGAACGCAGCTTTCACTTTGGACATACAGAAACTGGATGGTCCCTCACTCCATACTCCCGCAGCACCTTCCACAATATCTCGCGAGGAACCTCGTCATAAGCCTTCTCTAGTTCCAGCACATGTGGACTAGTTGAGCAAACTCCCAGGCCTCTTCCAAGATCCTTGTGAGTGGAAAGCTGGTTGGTTGCTCCACAACCAGGACGAAATCCGCATTGTTCCTTCTTAATCCAAGGTTCTAATAATGGCCAGACCCTCCTTTTCACCTCTTTAGAGTAAACTTTGCCAAGGAAGCTGAGTAATGTGATGCCTCTGTAGTTGGCACACTAACCCTCTGGTCCCCCTTTTTAAACAGGAAAACCACTACCCTGGTCTTCCACTCCTTTCTCAATGTATCAGACTTCAACACAATGTTGAAGAGACGTGTCATCCATGATCCCCTCAACACCCAGAGCCTTCAGCATTTCCAGACAGATCTAATCAATAGCCGGGACTTTGCCACTGCGGAGTTGTTTAACTACCTCAGTGACCTCCTCCAGGGAAACTGATGTTGATCCCCCAATATATTCCAACTCTGCCTCGATGGTATATGGTGGACTTGTCAGGTTCAGGAGTTCCTCAAAGTGCTCCTTCCAACGTCCAATTACTTCCTTAGCTGAGGTTAACAGTGTCCCACCCTTGCTGTACACAGCTTGGATAGCCCCCTGTGTCCCCCTCCTGAGATGCCAGATGGTTTTCCAGAATCACCTTGGTGCTGAATGAATGTCCTTCTCCATGGCTTCAAACTCCTCCTCCTCCTCCTGCTTTGCCTCAATCACGGCAGAGGCCGGCATCCTCCGAGGCTGTCGGTACCTTGCAACTGCCTCCGGAGTCAACTTGGATAACAAATCTCAAAAAGACTCCCTCTTCAGTCAAATGGCTTCCCTGACCACCGGTATCAACCACAATGTTCAAGGGTTACCGCCTCTATTTACCTATGACCCCGGATGAAATGGGTTTCCTCAGGAGGGTGCCCGGCATCTCCCTTAGGGATAAGATGAGAAGTTCAGTCATTCATGAGGAACTCAGAGTAGAGCCGCTGCTGCTTCGCATTGAAAGGAACTAGTCGAGGAGGCTCGGGCATCTGCTAAGGATGCCTTCTGGTCACCTCCCTAGGGAGGTGTTCCAGGCACGTCCAGCTGGGAAGAGGATCCGGGGCAGACCCAGGTCCAGGTGGAGAGATTATATCTCTGCACTGGCCTGGGAATGTCTTGGGATCCCCCAGTCAGAGCTGGTTGATGTGGCCAAGGAAAGGGAAGTTAGAGGCCCTGTGCTGAAACTGCTGCCTCTGCAACCTGACCCTGAAGCAGTTGATGAAGGATGGATGAATGGATGGATGTTACACTTGGTAAACTAAATTAACAACCATCTGCCATTAACCAACCTCCTTGACAATAATTAGAAGAAAATCCACTGAAAATCTGAAATTCAGAGATCATCATTTTGGTTTTTTTTAGGGCATCATGGTGTCAGCGTTAAGAAAAGGCACTTTTATCATAAGAAAAACAAAATAAGTTTCAAAATTAAAACATGAAGTGGCATCTAAACTTTGGCAACAGATCAAAACATGTGATTCACTGTCAGCTTTCACCCACAGAGGAAAAGAGAACGGAGGCAATGAACTCAGATATCAGGCAGCGATGCAGCATCTGTGCTCTCTTTGAGCACTGAAATTCCTCTGAAAAGTTCATGTGTGTTTCATCTCTGTGAGAGCAGCGCAGAGTGGCTGTTGTATTTATGTAACCTGTGGAGTGGCCTTGGTTACTCTGAATTTGCAGCAGCACAATGCAGCATTGTTACGCCCTGCGATGGTTGAGTGTCCGCCACAATAACATCGGCTGTGGGTGGGAGGGCGAAAGATTGGAAAATATTCTGCAAAAATAATGTGAAAAAATCGTGGCAGTACAAATTCTCTCAGACAAAAGCTGACAAACCAGGAAGAGGAGCACAGAGGAGAGAATAAGGCAAGCAGTGAAAACATCTAGAAACCTGACATCTGCTCTTTAATGTGAAGGAATTTTAAGAAACTGCTAAAATGTTTGAAATTAAGTATCAAAATCCAGGCTGCAAGTGATAGCAGGACAGGTAATAAAGCAGTGAAGTGGGAGTAGATTCCATTCGTTCTCAGACTGAATCATCACAACAAACACAAAAGAGGAACAATCATGTTGCAATGTACGGTCTCCTGCACTGAGTGGGCGACGGACCCTGAAGGTCCAACAGAAACACTCACAGAGCTGTGGGCTGCTCATTCAGACAGAGGTGGGTCTTTTCCTTTGTAAAAAACAAAATATATGGTTTGAAAACATTTTTCATGAAGCATAAACCTCTCAGACACGAAGCTGCAATATTTCAAACTGATCTCCATAATTTAAACATATCAAATAAATAAATTAAAGGAGAATCCTATTTTCCTTTTTGTTCAGGAACATTGAGGGAATCAATAAATATACAAAGGGAACCAGTGGTGTGTCCCACTTTATAGTGTATATTAAAACAGTATA
>JAQFJA010000010.1:21209029-21224542 GCA_029874485.1 Naso brachycentron | reverse complement strand
TAAATCTGGGGTAGGCAGTTTATCCTTGGCGTAATCGTGCTATAATCCCATAATAACCTTTCAGCATTTTGTAATTCAAGTGCTGTAAAGGAACACTACACTTCTGTTCCTCTCCTTGGCTCTGGATTCAGTGATGGGGTACTTTTGGCCAGTAACAGTAATTTCAGAGAGCATGTGTTCCTATCAGCTGCTCTATGCTGTCCTTCTTAGTGACAGACGGTGTCACTACAAGCTGATTGGCTGTTGAAACAACTGACATGCGTTACTTTCTAAAAACTGGCCTCTGACAACTTGTCAAGCTGAGTTGCGGGCGACACCGTCAGCCGGCTTGAGTCGAGCTGAGACAGACAAGTTTACACTGCTGCAACTTTCCCTGCAAATGTTTGGTCTCATGGTGAATCAAACAAAATGTTTAACAACAAACAAAATAAAACTGAGCGAGAGCAAAAACAGGGAGGGGAAGGGGCAGTGGAGTTGCTTCCTTAGGAGTCTCATGCTACAGCTAGCTGGATTTCCAGACATTGCCTACCCCATCTTTAATCTCTTCTTCTTTCACTACACTGGCCAAATAACTCTGTGACAGTTAATCTGTTCTGAAAGCAGGGCTGGAGTTTGGGTGCAGGGCAGGAGTAGCACCTCGACTGCAGGTGACTGGAAGAAAAAGAAGCACCAACTGTTTTTTGTCTACAGTGTGATGATGAAGAAGCAAAACTCACAATAAGAAGCAGCGTCCAGTGACAAACACTGACCTCATCTGGCGACACTTTTTATACCAAAAATTTAAATAAGGCAACAGTTACACCATGACAGACAGATCTCTACTTTTAAGAACTCTGCCTCCATCTTTAAATTAATCTAAATTAGCAGCTCACACTGCAGGAGACAATGCAGTTAGCTAGCTAAAGTTAGCTATATTGCTTCTTGTGAAATGTGTGAAGTATTCACATAGAATTTAATTTAAAACTTATTGTTTGGAGTAAACTGCAAGCTTCATTCTTTGCTCAAAACAAACAGATCAGCAGGCACACTCTTGTGCCTCATGCTCTTGAGTATTTCTTCTGTGTGTTAGTGCTTCAGCTAAACGTCCAAAAAAGAACACCAACTCCTCACACTGGACTTCCTCTGGAGCTGCAACTTTTCACTTCCATATGGATGTGAAGCTCCTGCTGAGATCGTCTCCTCTGAGTCCACACTGATCGCCTCAGTTTGGATCATTTAGTAATTGTCAGCAAAACAGCTTAATCGAGCAGCTGCCCTCCCTCTGCTGCAAGTCAGATTAAAAAAATCCACCAGCTGAATCCTTCTCAAAAAGTTTTGGACGTGCAGCTGCAGACGTGCTGCACTCACACAAAGCTTTGCTTGTTACAGGGTCTCTGGAGATCTCTGCTGGGACTGAAGTGAGAAAGCTTCACGTTGAGAAAGGCCAGAGTCCAGCCACTAAACAACAGGCTGCATTTTAAAATCTCAGACTGTAGCTGCTGCTGGTGGCCAAATATTTAACTGCTTGCAAACAAATGTTCTGGTTTTAAGCCTCATGACGATCTTGAAAAACACCAGAAATGTTTTTCCAAGGTGTTGAAGTGTGACGGGTGAAGGACAAAGAAAGAGGAGAAAAACTCGACAATGTGGTGAATCTGTTTGTCACATTTGTGCCAGTTTCTGATTCTTTAGTGCCTATAAATAATCACTAAAGTCTGTTCTGCTTATCCATCTTCTCTCTGTTCACCCTGAAGTTCATCAGCACATCACAAGACTATCTGTGTTATCTGTTGTCAACTATTTACTAAGGTGTTCACCAGATGTTTACAGCTGGTTGTCCCTCCCCCCCAAACGGCAATGAATGCAGATTTTAGCACAACCCCAATTAAGCCAAATTACAACTGTATGTTAAAAGTGAAAGGAGGAGAGAATCTTCAAACTTTAAAGCTTCATCTGGTCACTGAACAAACGGAACAGTGAGAGCAGATCTGCAGTGATGAGTTTGAGCTTTTTAATGACAGCACAGTTTGTGCACAATTCAACAAGTTAAGACTTTTTAAGACTAATATAAATGAAATTTAGGAGATGCAAGATGAGAAGTGAACACAGCTTTAACTTTCAGTCATTTTTTAGGACCAGTCAAAATTCAATTCATATTATTTTAAGGCGAAACATTCAAATGATTGGATTTTGCCTTTTTAAGACTGAGAACTAGTAGAAACAAAAAATATACTGACTGAAAGTGTGTTTCGCTCTGATGGTGAAAGTTTTGTGTTGGCACTTTGCTGCTGCACCTTATTAAAGCAACACGATGTAACTTTGACAGTGAAAAACGACTGCTTTGAAAAGCGAAACATCACGATGCACATTAATATGTCACACAAAACGGCAAATTTAGTAAAACCAGGAGATATTTTATGGAGAAAACGTCCTCTGGTCTTCCCTCTGATGTCCTATGACTGCTCTGTCTGTCTGCAGCCTTTTATTTAGCTGAGCTGTCCCCAACAACGACCTGCTGCTGCAGCTGCAGCTTCAATCTGCAGGCAGCCTTCATGATGCTTTCAGGAACCTCCGTGAATCACAAAGTTAAGGCGGAGCAGTTGTATGACATCAGAAAAAAAACCCCAGGGGACATTTTCTTCATAAAATATGACCCGGTTTTACTAAAATTGCTGTTTTAAGTGACATATTATCGTGCATCATTAAGATTAGTTTTTCGAAGCAGCGGGTTGTGGCCAAAGTTACATAGTGTTGCTTTAAAGAGCAACCAAGCCCCCAGATCACTTTTTTTCCCAGCTTAAAAACAATTTAAATGGGACTTTAGTAGTGTTGAAATAAATGTGTTGATATAAATATGCGACTGCCCTTCACAGGCTGAAATCCTGCTTTTGTATTTGAATTTTGCTATTGGCTGATCTACTTATGCTGATGCATGTGGTTAAGACAAACATCACCAATGAACTTCCCTCTCCTCCCGGCACTGACTCTCTGTTTCAGCTGTGTTGCTGAGACAGCGACAGGTCTCGAACAAAGTTAATTTTCTCCTGATGTGTGTCTGAAAAATGACATTTTTGTGTCAGAATGTTCGGAGGACATGTGTCTTGTGAAAAATTGGTCACATATGTATCTTGGTGATGATGGGGCGAAAGACTTGATCATATTCTGTAATGAATGAAAGGACTCAAGACTGCTTCTAGTCTCCAAAAGGGGCGGGGCCGTGGCGAAAACCCATGTGACACTGATACAGGAAATGAATGTGCAGTGAGAGGTCTCGTTTTCTTTTAACCATCTCTAACGTAGCTCACACATGCACAGTATTGACAGTGACCGTAAGCTCGCCGTACCAGCTGTATATTTTTGCCGTTACTTTGAATGAGAGATTTTAGCAATAATTGCTTCGTTTTGAAACACTTCACGTTCTAGATGCATTTTTTGGATTTCAGCCTAAAGCCTAAACTCGAACTGATCCACATCCTAAGTTAACTCTCTGTTGGTCTCATCCACTGCATGTGGTTTAAAACTACGTAAAGAACAGCAGGTCAGCACATATTTGCTTTAAATGTAACTTTTATCATTTTGTTTATTTTCATGCAAAGCCTTAAGATATTTGGGTTGAACTGAACTTATCTTTTTGCTTGTTTCTGTGACTGGAGTTATGGCCAAAACTAAGAAAACACTCAGTATGCAAAGATCTATATGAGAACACACAGCTCAGTCAATGTATGGATGTGATTATCTTTTTTCTGCACGTTGTGTTTTGTATCATATCACACGTTGTTGTTCTTTCATCAGACGTTGGCTCATTCTCCTGCACATCAAACACAGCCTGTTTATTTTCACTCTGATTACGCTGCACCGAGCTTTGATCTGAGAAACAAAACCAAGGACGCACTGACAGCAAACACACTCATCTGCTTTTTACCGTCAAGACGCTGTAATTTTTTCTGCTATTAACTGTAACTGGATGTGTCATTAAGCCTTTTTTTCATTGTCAGGGAGTCTGGACACTTTCTCCCTGATATGTTTGTGAAAAACCAGGTGGCCCGAGCGTTTCTCCATCAGAGGATCAGTGAGCACACACAGGATGTTCCACACATGTAAAAACAAACACACAAACAGGGAAAAGGCACTTACACACAAGCAGATGTGACTTTCACAGATTTTGGGGGCATTTTTTGGATTTTCTGGAACAAAAACAAACTGTGGACTGTTTATAAAATAAATTGAACCTCACATATCAAGATGAGCTCACTTTGTCTGCAGGCTGAGGTATCAACACTTTCCTTACCTCCATGTTAAAGAAACAAAATGTACATTAAAAGCATATGTCTAATCAGGCAGTGAATATCTACAAACTCTGCTTTGTTTGGCCAATAATTTAGATTCTTTGTTTAGGGCTCCACTCAGAAAACTATCAGGGAAACAATCTTCAGTACACAGGCCAAGAACGACGTCAGCCCTTCATATATTTTATAGTCCAAAAAGAAGTGAAGAGCAGTGGAGGCGCTGCACACAACTGTTGATTATCTGGATGGCAGCGTTGAAGCCACAGCCAAAGACGGATCATTTTTCACCAGCTGGCTGCAGGTTGAAGAAGTGAGTGGATGTGCTGGTAGAGTTTAAACACATCAAACATGTTGCATTAAAGGCTTGTGTCCGGGGTTCCCTTACCATAGACGGGAGGTCACAACATCTGTCCCTGCTGGTCCAGCCCAAGCTGCACACGATATCAAACATCTGGAGCTGGAACTGCAGAGAGGAAGCAGAAAAAATAAAAGAGAGAAAACATGAAAATGGTGTTATGGTACATGTGTCTCAGATACGCCCTTCACAGCTCCCAGAAGACTCGTGGAAGGCAGAAATGCAGGAAGCGGCTCTCATTGCATCCATATTGATGGCTAACCACACAGATCTGCTGAATTTGTTCATTTTAATGTCTGTTTTAATTAAGTTCAGGACATGGTTCTGTTCCACAGTCCTGAAACTCGCTGATGTTATGAAACACTGACCTGTGTTCAGCCTCAACATTACCGGTTTCACAGTGAGCTGAGGTGATTTCTAACAGAGTCGTGTGTTCAAATCTTCAATCAAAATGAGTAACTGGAATGTATAAATCAAACTCTTTCTCATTCATGTGTAATTCAGGTTCAACCCTTGGCAAATACTAGCTTAAGTTAGCGAGAAACAGCTTGTTAGCTTTCAGAGTTGTTGAATCATTTTTATCTCAAGACTTCAACTTGAAGAACCAACAGAGTTTGACTAGAAAACATGTTTGGTTTTTGAAAAAGACTTCAAAGATGATTAAGATAATGTTTAATGAATAATAATGAAGGAGAAATTTGTTTTTTTGCCGTACAATAAGGATGTAAATGATCATATTCAGTGTTCTACATCATTATTATGACAACCAGCACTGTGCTGAGAGCTGAGGCCACTCAGTTGGACTCAATCCGTCATAAAATACAATGTTTAGTTGTGTCCTCTCATGTGCCTACACTAAAACAAAAAGCTAAACACGTATGTATGACTTGGAAACGGTTGTTTGTTTCGTAAAGCAGCTGAAAGAGCCGCTTCTGGGTTGTATCTCTGTGTTCAGCTTCATGTTTTAGTGTCGGTACATGAGCGGACACCACTGAACATTGGGTGAGTTTCTTGTCTTTTAAAATGAGCATTTGTTGTATTTTTTCATGCACATGTTCCTCTGTGGTTTTTAGCTAGCGGTGACGTCAGGACTGAACCGGCTGGCTTTATAATGCTACAGTACATTGTATATGACCGTAAATATTCTTATTACAAGGCATTGTGCAAAAAAACCCAAACCAAACTCTTTTAATCTCTACTGTACAGCTTCCAGTAAAATGTATTGAACATTCATGCATATTAACGGCTGAATGCTGTTTGTGCAACGCTGCAGGATCGGAGCTGACTTACTGTTGCTGATTCTCCTTTAGAGCCGATGGACTTGGACATCTTGCCCAGAACCTGGTAGCCGTCGCTGGACGTGTTTCCAGCCGCTTTGATCTCCTTTTCAGCCACTCCTTGGCAGTCGATGTTGAGTTTGACGCTGGTGGATGAAACTAAGATATGAAGCTTCAGAGAGAAAAAGACAAAAGAGGAGAGGAAAAGAGGAAAAAAAAAGTTACTTTGTTGGCACATTCTTTGTTTTACAATCAAGTCTTGTGTCTGGTTTTTATCCCGATGGCCTGAAAATTATTAGGTTACACTGCATCTGCTGGAGAAGTGTGAGCTGAGGACAGGCTCCATTATCTCCTCTGTAGCTGTGTTAATGTCGAACTATGCCGGAATGTTGTAGTGGAAAACCAGCACTTGTCTTTAAACGCGCTCCATCAGAGCTACAGCACGGCTGCAAAAAGAAGGCAGCTCAAACTCGGATTAAATGCTAATCTGTATAAAAATGTATTCGTGTTTTGGCCTGAACTGAGTCCTGCTTCTATGAGCAATCTGAGGATTTAAAGTCAATAAAATGAAACATCACTTTCTATCTTTCCTTGTTGTTGTGTCTCAGGAAAACTTTACTTCACTTCAGTCTAGTGGAGATGCAACATTACAGCCACTTTCTGCCCTAAATCCAATAGATAAACTCAAGATATCTGCTGATACAAAGTGTGCTTATGCTCTGAGAGTCCGAAATAAAATCAGTTTGACACTCAAGATCATTTTTTGTGAGTTAACATGACTCAGCTAGAAGTAAAGATTTAAATAATGCTTTGGATAATAAATAAGAAATGATTTTGCACACAGATTAGACGTGTTGTATGTATGTTGTTATATTTGCACCAGCCGCTCTTTGATTTTCACCATATTTTGACTGAAGTGACAGAATGAGCTCACAGCTGATGGATCAGAGTCGATGTGTCTGTGTGTCCATGTTACAGCTGATGCAAAAAGCTTCACTGGGAACACTTCTTGATTTTGATAGTCCGTCTGTTGACACTTAGTTGCATGTCAACAGTGCGTCAATTAATGTTCAACAACACTGTTTCAGCTGACAAGTAGCATGCATTTAACTGACTGCCAGCTGACTATAAGGTGCATTTAAAGCAGTCTACAGGTTTAAAAAGGGTCCAGCTGAAGAATCAGACAACATATGACCACAAAACCATTTCACTTCAGTACAAGACACGCCCCCTGATGTCTTTACCCAACTCTAACCAAGTTGTCTTGGTGCCAAAACATTTCATTTTATAAAAATGTTTAATATATGTGTCACATATAATTACTGCATGAACGTGTTCTGTTAATAGGTTATAAACTTTCGACTGTTCTTACCTGTTTTTCACTTTAATTGGGCAGTCCTACCACGTCTACAAATGCTTAATGACAAAAGCCTTCCAACAGTCTGTTGATACTCAACTATAGATCACCATCATGCTCTTGATCATATGATGACATCACACTGTTGACTTTCAACTGACAATAGCTGACAGTCAACTTAGAAAATGTTGACTCAGTGTACAGATAATTAGTTGAATATTGGTTAATGACCTCAACAGACACTTTTGTTGAATAGTAACCGACACACTGTTGACATGTGAGTGCATATCTGATAACTTGTTGAGTGTCAACAGGTGGACTATCAAAATAAATAGTGACCGCTTCACTTAATAACACTTGACTCTATCTGCATCTGCAGCCTCTTTCTTCTTTGCCTAATAAAACGGAACCGAACAGATGTTAAAGAGTTTATTGTAAATAACAGGAGTCATTTCTCACGCTTTGCCAAACATGTACTAAAGTCTGATGATATTTTGACATTGCATTATTCAAACTGACTTCCTGACTCAAGTGCAAATCATTTAAGTTTACATAAGTCAGTTTTTTCAGGCTGCTTTGGTAACTTGGCAGACAGTTGAATCAGTATCATGAGTAGAAACACACTTCAGTTTTACAATTAAAGTTCTCCCACTGTCTTTACACAAAAGCTCCCTTACACTTGAAAATATGCCACTTAAAAATAAGTGAAAACTAGATTAATTCAAGGTGTTTTTTGCTTGTGATAGGTAAAAAATTGCTCGTTGAGATCTCTTGAAATGAGATGTGATGTTAGGTGATTGTGCTTGTACTTGTACTTGTTGCTGTACTTGTTGTACTGTGAAGCACCAACAGGAAGTGGTGTAATTGTGTAAGCAGCAGTTTTATTCATCTCGGTTAGTTCCTCGCAGCAGAGGGTGGAGCTCAAAAGACACATTGTACTGTGGATTCTTCATGTCACAGCTGATCCTCTCTCTGCTCGATAAGGTCAGTAATGAAACTGAAGCATCTTTACATTCCAGCTGCTTCTAAATGAACTCGCTGCTCACCGTCTGATCTCCTGCTCAGCCACATCTCAAAGATTCCTCCACTTTGCCACAAAACGTTCTGTTTCAGCTGGAAATGCATCATGTGCTGGAAGCCAAATCTCCCAAAATTCCTTTCTTCCATCTCATTGCAATCCAGGGTGGGTCATCTGACACCACTTTGACTCTTTACTGTAATATAACTGAAGCCACAGTGGATTTATCTCCGTTATACACACACTAACCACGATGCAGTTCTTCTCACTCGCCACATCTCCTCATGATGTCATTATGTGGTGAGCCATGAGCGCTGCCTTTACAACAGCTTTTCCTCGGTGCCAGCCCCTCGGAGGCGGCGGCCTGTCAGAGCGGGTCCAGCTGTGAGAAGGGAAAACGCTGCTTTATAAAGCCATGGGCCGGCCGCCGGCAGCTGAGGCAGCTGCTGCTTGCTGCTTGTGGTGAGTCAGCAACCGCCGAAATGCAGAGGCATGTTTGACTGACCACAGCGAGCCGACACTCGCGGAAACCCTGACACGTCCAAGAAAGACTTCAGGGAGGGAAGCACAGCGGCGATCCCATGTAAGCATCAGATTTCAGGCGTTTATCCGATGCTCGGCAGCTTTAAAGAAGTCAGCAGATCCTGCTGGAGCTTCAGTGTGTCCATTTTTAACACTTTGACAGGACACACTGATTTTTAAATAACAGCACGAATACTTTCAAAACTGGCTGTATTTAAATGGGATCAGATCCAGTTAAAAGTGAAGAAACTCAGTGTGTCACTCAGAGTTTCGTTCTCGTCGGGCTGGAAAATCCTCTCAGATTCAGAGGAAACTCTGATATATCGTGTTTGTAAAACACAAGCTGATGTATCGCTCTCATGCGGCTCGCTCCCTCTGTCTCTGTCTCGTGGATAATAGCAGCTATTACTGGCATCGGACCTGCCAAAATAAAGGCGGTGCTGGAGTCACTACTCCATTAATTTTTTAAGCCTTGGAAATCTTTTAATCCTCACTTTGGATTTTGATTTGACATTAAATTCAAACTTTTACTTCTTGCAAATTATGACTGTTGGCTCTCACACAAGCTATTTAGATTAGCAGAGATGTGCTGTTTGAGAAAAGATGACAGCTACTCTAAATAACATGTTGTTTTATCTTTTTTTAAAGGATTAAACCGGCGTTCTTGGCATTTTTTCCACGACCAAAAGGTGTGTGTGTCTTCTTCCTCTGTGCCATTGAGCTCCATTAAAAACACATTGATGAGTCACACTGTTGCACTAACACGTTCCTTCATTATCATGAATACACACGATGTAGTTTATCTGGACTCAATCACACACACGCAGGCAACGTCCTCCTGCCACAAACATTCACTAGTGCACCAAATAAGGATTAATACGCCGCTGAAAATAGTTCCCAACTTATTTCTACCCTTTTGTTTGCGTTAAAAAAAACAGGGAAAAAAGATGGAAAGTGTGACCTCGTGTCAGCAGGTCAATGGAACCTGAAGCTCCGGCCTTCTTCCCTCTGCAAGAGTCAAGTCGTTCTCGTCTTGACTCTGTACAAGCAAAACGGAGGATGGAGTGACACTGAAACTACACAGTGTTAACACAGTTTTGTTAAGACGTGGCCCGCAGGTCAAAGAGGCAGGCTGGTGACCTGAAGCTCTGAGTGTCAGCATCACTCACCTGCTGCAACACATTTTATATGAGCTACTTGATCCTTGTTTAATCATTAGTTAACTCTAAAACAAAGGTGCTGATATCTGAAAATTTGCACTCAAATTTTGCAAGAAATTGCAGATTTGTTTACGCAAAAACGCTGTAAATCTATGTGACTTGACAATCTTGCAATCTTGGAGATAAATTTGACTGTTTCTTTAAGAACAAACTGTGTATTCAGTGTGCAAAAGCCTCTGAAATACGGTGGTTTTATCCGTTTAGAAAGAAAATTGAGTGACAGTGTGACTCTTTCAAGTTCTGGGTTGCTTATGATTCTCCTGACAGAAAAAATAAAAGATAAATGACTGAGGTTATAAAACCTACATGAGATATACAACAGATGGGCAACATGATGAGTTAAATAACACACACAGGGCTTAATGTTACTGCTCGTCTGCTTGCCTGGGGCAAGTAAAATGTGCCACGTAATTGCCCGTTCTCGCAAGTGAAAACAAACGTGAAAATAACATTAATATAACATAAACTGCCTCTATATATCACCGTAGCAGAGCCTTCTTCAGCCTGGCTGGCGATAATCTCAAAAGAAAATAAAGCGGATGCACTTCCTCAACACATGGTTATTATTACATGCGTTCATAATTTTACTGGTGGGGTCCGCGGAGCAAAGGAGGGAGGACAGTGCATCATCGTGTGAAGCAGAAGCTGCAAGTAACGTTTTGCTGTGACCACCACAGCCAAAAAAAATCAAAACCAAATAAAATGTGTCGCGATCAATCAGCTGTTTCATTTCCTCAATACATACACGCTTATTATCAAACACGTTTGTAAATGTACTCACAAGGCCCGTGCTGCTCTCTAATGACACATGACCAGATCATCAAAGTCTATGAACACGCAGCGTCATGAAGATTCAGAGATTCATACATGAGACGTCGACTTTATAACCTGATCGCTGCACATTCAACCTGCGCTGGACTCCTCATGTCAATCAACTGTCACTGTCTGTTAGAATCCAGTGTGTGATGGGAAAACGTCCCACTTCCATACAGTCACAGAAAGTGAAGTCAGGAGAAAGTAAAGTGTGCAGCGTCCTTCTCACAACCCAGCACACCGCGGAGTCTCTCCTGCTGCAGCTGCTGACAGTCTGTCACAGCAGGGCCGCTCCCAGACATTTTGGGGCCCTGCATGAGATTAGGATTTGGTGCCCCCAACCTGCTTCTCTCATCAGTTGACCATCATCACATGTTGTCAGCTGGATTTTGTTTTAACAAACAGCTGATATAAAAACAGATTCATGGTTTTCTTCTTTAATAACTTCTTTCTTTTCTGTTTGTTGTTTGTTTCAGGTAAATAAGTTTTGCTAGTGGGCAAGTAAAAAATAGTAGCCACTGGACTGAAAAAGCCTAATGTCAAACCCTGAGTTAAAAAACCCCAAACATTCTAAATATATGTCTTTTCATCTTTGTACTGCATCTCTTTTAAATCTATTTTCAACCGTTTCTCTCTGTTGGGTCTTAAATTAAAAAGTAAAACTATCTAAATCTCTTCATCTAAGACAAATTACTTTAGTACTTTGAAGCCTTGCTCTGGATCTGCCTCTTCAGCAGTCGCCTTCAGGATGTTCCCATTCATCAGAGCATTTTTTTTTAAATTTCATCTTTGTTTCTGATGTTTTTTGCTCTCTGAGTCTCTGTTTAAAACGGAGTCACTGGCAGGACTGTTGATGTATTAGTCTGCAGTTAGCTCAGCTCATTGTGAACACAGAGCTCACAGAGAAGCTCTTCACTCTAATCCTTGTTTAGTCCCATTGGAGCTCAGAGGCCTCAGGTATCTATGACAGACCTGCGTCTGCCTGATGTCTGCTGTTAAACTCATCTGTGGGAGGATTCAGAGACGAGTGCCGAGTTAACTGGTTGGTAAAAAGCAGCAAGAGGATTGGAAAAAGTCAGACATGGCGATGTGGCAGACGTCGACATCTTTCATGGACTACAGGTCCTGATGTGATTCTGGCACATAAAACAGACTCAAACATCAGCTCACAGGGAGGACACAGTCAGGTTTTAGCAGACTTTCTAAATCACGTCTGTTTCTGTAGCTCGCTGACAGCAGGTTCAAAACGTCCCAGTCAGCCGAGAGGTTTCGCCAGTCCCACTGACTGACAGGCCCTAAATTTTTACGCTTACACAACAAGTCTTCGGTCCAGTTATTTTTATTATTGCTGCAGGGTTCAGCGACACAAACCCAGAGTGAAAGCGTCAAAGGTTCAACCTTCAACCTGCAGCAGCGGCCTTGACTCTGAGCTTCTGGTAGCTTCCAGGTTTATGAACACTGTGACCTCTGACCTCTCTGTAGAGGGAGGGAGGATGCAGAAAAGGAAGAATTTCACCCTCAGGGATCAATTCTGTATCACTTTCTCTTTCTCTTTGGAGGGCCAAAGACATTTATCACGCCTCAAACACGTCCCTAAAGCTTTTTGTGACTATTTGTCTGCCCACCTAGTCTGTCCAACAGAGCAGGTGGTATCTTGAGGCTTCCTTGCCCTTGACAAAGACAGTATTTCACTAAAGGTGTCAGGTCCAAGCAAAGTTTCTTAAGGGTTTGAAATAACCTTATTTAGTAGATGTCTGATTCGGAGATATCTCCAGAATTGATTTTGAGGCATATAATTTTTGTCCCTTAACATAGTGAAAGATTTAGGCACTGGCCCTTCATACATGTCTTTTAATGTTGTAATGTAATACCTTTTTCAGCTCATATTTTCCAGTTAAAGGGTTTCTTATCTATAAGGAGTTTTGGATTGAGCCACAACCATGCTGAAGGGAAAAAGTAAGGATCTGACACTTTTTTCCAAATCCACTGCAAATGCAAAACAGTGGGATGGGTTTCAGCCCTTGGGGATAGTTGGGCAGAAATCAGCAAAAGAGGGGGTGAAGTGTCAAAAAGAGAGCTCTGAACTGAGGACCAGGGTGGTGCACTCTCTGGCAGAAGTGAGCAGTGGGCCCAATGTCTAAAGCCAAAGGCATAATGGTATAATAACAAACTGGGAAGCCTAAGCCCCCTCTCTCAAGTGGCCTCCGCAGCTTCTTTAAGTTAAGTCAGGGACAGTGGTTTCTTACATAGCTCATCATATGGTTTGAAATATCCACGTGAGTAACTAATGGGAGGGCTTGGAGCAAGTATTGGAATTTAGGGACACTCATCATTTTTACAACATTTACCTTTCCCCACAGAGAGAGGAAAAGGAGGGTCCATCTGTCAATACCTGCCTTGAGCCTGTTAAGTCACTAAAGCTTTTTGTAATTTAAAACTGACTGGGTGAATTTCAATCCTATTTGGATTTGACAATTAGTCATTTTCATGTTTTATGTTGAAGAAAAATTTACTCAAACGTCCCTCTTTACAATCTACAACTGACTTTAAATTTCCGACTGGAGAGAGGAGAGAAATGTTGAAAGAAAAAGAAATTCTGCATCCAAAATAAATGAAGTCCTGCAGAGCTCTAAAGGAGTTGTGTCTTCAGAGGGCATCTGTCACAGAACGGCAGGTTGTCTAAATCACTGACAGTCTCTGCGATTATAAAAATATTTCAATGAAAGAGGGACTTGCCTGCTCACACTAACATCTCGCCCTGCAGCTGACGCTGCGTACTGAGGCATGCTGGGAGGTAAAACCTCAGAGCAGAGCAGAAAGAATGCCCCTGTGGTTGACCACCAGAGGCAACGCAGGCAAGACGGAGTGCCTGCCGTCCAAAACTCCTCCTGTGCTGAGAGGAGTAGGAGAAAAACGCAGGGGAAGATGGATGGAGGAGAAGCCCCGCCCTCCTGCTGGCGCTCCTCAGCAGCTCTGATGTAATTGTTTAATAGCAGTGACCCAATATTTTCCAGGCGAGCGTCCCGGCAGCGACTGCAGAGCATTTTTATGGTCTCTCAGAAGAGCTAATGGATCCTTGTGAAACTCTGATGTTTCTGCAGGGTCGTGCACGCTCACTCCCCCAGCAGAGCTTCTTGTGAATGAGTGTTTCTATCAGCACCACAGCTCTGACCTTCACTACAGTTACACACAGACTGAAAACTGCACTGCAGAGTCTGTCGGTCATCAGGCCAAAGAGAGACAGAAAAGTCGGCTTGTTTTATAACTTGTGCGAGAGCCACAGTTTGCGGTTTTTTTTTAGTTAGGCTTGACCCACATATAAAATTTACTGTCCTGCCCAAATTTCACGAGAGACAATATTATCATCGTTGAGAGGTTGGGTCAGTAAATTTGTGGTGTTGGGGTTAGGGTTGCAGCATAGACAACATATGGTCTCATTCGAATCCTCCGACATGCCATTTTCTCCTCCGTCAAACCTGAAATACTGCCAAACTGTCATCCTGGTGTCCTTCATGTCTGTATATTAAAGCGCTGCGTGCTGCCTACATCGTGCCAATTAACCTGTGGTAACCTCTACACCTCACACCACACATAAAAGCCCACAGATGCCGTAACAGCTATTCGATACTTGGTATTGTAAAAAAGGTCACAAATAATGACAAATACTGTGATATTCAACGATATCTAATATTGACCAAAGCCTGCTCACAGTGTCTTAACACTTTGCTGCCATTTTTTCCAGGACGCTCTCAAAAATGACTGTTTTATCTCTAGTGAGCTTCCTACTTCAGTAAGATACAGAATCCGATGTAATGGTATATTTGCTCTTACAGACGAATGCAAACATATCTTTGTGATTTGGTAACATTTTCGCAGACTTTCCTCATAAACCGTCTCTGCTGACGAAAGGTCCTCTGACTTTGCAACATCACATGCAGGTATTTACATGGCAGCAAGAGAATTTGAATGCCTGCAGATCACAACTATTGTTCTCAAATATCCTTCATAAATTTCCAAAGTTTGGTTTATAGTTTTATTTGAGAAAAGGTATCTCAGTGTGAAACTGTAACTCATATAAAATGATGCTTGCATGAGACAAAAACTGGAGCCACTAATCCACATGAAGTTTGGGAAGTGACTCACAAACACATTTTTGAAGAGTCTCTTCAGTCTTAAGAATCAGACAATAAATCATCAGTGTTATGGTCCAAAGTTCATCCTGTGATTTGATATTTAAACCCAAACAATTCCAGCACAAGTCGAACCCTCTTTTGATTATTTTCTAATATGCAGACGATGCAGAACGCTGCATTCATCGGTCCATCAGAGACTCAATTGTGTGTTTTGGGCAAAAATAAACACACAGCCTCACTTTGCATCCTGTGTTTTACAGCCCACAGAGGACCATCTGTTTGTCTGAGCTCTAAAAACGTTTCAGCAACACGTCTGTAGTTGCATGTGAGCCACTCTGACTGTAACATACAGCACATTTGGAATCTCAGGCATCCGCAGTATCTGAATGACCTCAGGAGGTTGAACAAGAACAAAGAGTCCGATTTGGTTGATGTGTCATGGCCCGGTCATGACTACTGTTAAAAAACACAACGTTTCATAATTCAACCATCCAAGACAGTTTGAACTCTCTGCTTCGTTCTGTTCAACTTTAATACATCTGAAACCAAAAAT
>JAQFJA010000010.1:21175935-21190237 GCA_029874485.1 Naso brachycentron | reverse complement strand
TTTTTGGCAGCCTAGAATTTTCTCCATGAATTCCTCTGTTCATTAATTTGCAAACAGCAGCTTCAGGGCCTGTTTTACATCTGTTATGTGAAATGAGGCCTGTTAAAGCTTAAAGCTGGGGTAGGCAATTTATCTTTGGTGCTTTTCGGGCAAGAATCCCATAATAACCTTTCAGCATTTTGTAATTCAGGTAGTCTGAAAGAACTCTAGACTTCTGCTCCTCTCCTTGGCTCTGAATTCAGAATGTGAGAGGCACTTTTTGGCCAATCAGGGGTCATTTCATTGAGCGTGTGTCGCTATTGGCTGCTCTTCATTTTGCTTCTTAGTGACAGCTGACATAGCTACGAGCTGATTGGCTGTTGAAACAAGTGATATGCCTTAAGTCTTGTGGTGAATCTTTGGTGCAAACTGGACTTAAAAGAGAGAGCGATAACAAATGAAATAAAATGTGAGCCGGAGCAAAAACAGAAAGGGGAGGATGCAGCAGAGCTGCTTCCTTGGGAGTCTCATGCTACAATTTTACTTAATTTGTACTGAATGTCATGCAGAATTTGGCAATCTTTACATTTCAGAGCTTGTCTTTGTAACCTGTCTGTGTCTTTGTGTCTTTGCCAAACTGACTTTTTCTCAGACAAAACATGATCAAAGTCAATTAAAGTGAAATAAAACAGAAACGAAAATAAAAAGAGGAAATGGTGACCTCAGGGGATAATAAACCACTCAGTAAGGTAACCATGAGGTTTAATTTACTCTGCAGCATGACTTGCTTTACAGTGTAATCAAAGCAGAACCTAAACATCAGAGCAACCTAATTAGACTATAGCCTTATGACCTTTTAACTTCAACCATAGGAGCTTTTACTGATGTCAGTCACAGATGTGTCCAACATACATTATTCCCAAACTTCAGTCACAGAGTTCAAACTCTTTCTGGGGAATTAAAGGCCCCTTTTCTCTCTCTGCAATCCACATATTTGCACTGGAGCATGAAATCAATGCTGATGGAGAATTGCAAAAAGCTGACAAGTCACAATTTCCATTTCTTAGAGCATCACTACAACAATAATAATGATGCTCAAACATCTGTGCAACATTAAGGTAAAACAAAACTGCCAAAAGGGACCACCTGTTGTTTCTGGGACAGAGCGAAAGTTATGACCCTGCATTAATTATTCACAGGCTTAATCTGATGTAAAGAGAAAAAGTAACTGATTTGAACTCTTAAAGTGTATGCAAGGAGTTCAGTAACAGCATAAAGCCCACACTCGGTATACACCTGTAGTGTAAACAGCTTCTGAGGAGAGGAAAAGCAGGTTCCAAGTTAAGAGCTAAAAGTCTCACAGAAAGTTCAAACTCGTGTCCAGCAAGTCCCAAATCAAAAGCCAAGCAGAAGAAGCAGCTGCAGTTCTCTTCTTCTGTCGACTTCTTAACAACTGTCCCTTCTTGCCGGCTCATCAATTTCATATGCTTCTGCCCTGACCAGAGCATGCTAGTGTCTAATCCATTGTGCTTACTAGATGTTTGTGCTTTATGCTACTGTATATGTGCTTTTATTGTAGGTGTGTTCGTTTGGCTATGGTCTCATGATTTGTAATATTTTATACTTTTTAATTTCATTTGTTTTGTCTGGTTTCCATTGTTTGCTTGCTAAAGTTTCAAGTTCTGTCTTCCTTACGTCTGGGACACAATCTTGCGTCTACCTCTGCAGCTGATCTGTTGTTGTTCACACATGCTGCTTCTGCGGCAGACAGAGGCTGCAGCTCGAACTGCTGCTAGGATGAAATGTCAAGTTTATTTCCTCTGATGCGTCACTTTTTGACCCAACAGCCTCGTGGAAATGATACTTAACAATTCTTCATATTATAAACTAACGAAATTCGTTAAAGCAAGTCATTTGCTTCTTTTAAAGTCATTACATGAAATGCAGTTCTGTTCTTGTTCAGACACTGCAGGTGTGTCTCCACTCCAGGCTGGTACGATGCGCACCGTGTTGTTAGATAAAGTCAGCCAAAGTCCGTGATCAATCTAAGTTAAAAAGCAAAACTAAACTTCACTTCATTGGGTCTCTGGTTTGACTGTCATTTATCCAAAAATACAAACACTGTTTTACACATAAAGTTCCTTCAAATGCTTCACAATCAAATCTTTAAATGAAGGGATTCTCTGCACATATTCACTTCTGAGAGGTTTTATTTTGAAAGCAACACTGGAAATGTTGAAACTACAGTGAATGTTAATAGTGTAATGTCAGTTTGACTGAAAACAGGTTATTTCTCCATCTATTTTAGCAGAGAACTGCACCTCTCGCCGGAAAAATCGGTGAGCCTCTTGAGCTGAAGTGTTGTGCCGATGTGTGTGTGACGTCCGTCTCCCGCCTGCTGTGTCATCGCTCTAATCTGTTTTAATGGGCAGCGAAGAAATAAGCAGACATGTTGTTGACGCAGATGCGACGCAGACACAGGATGTGTGTCCAAGCATTACTCTTGCCATTGTTGGCGAATCCGTCCTTTTATTTGTTTTTGTTTCATCTGAGTCACCAACGTAGCTTTTAATCTCTATAATACATGCATTTTACTCCTGTATTTTTAGGTTGCCTAAAAATCCGGCTTGGGACGACAGATGAAAATTAGCCCCTCAGGCTAACTCTGGCTCACTTACAGTCTAACTGTTGATTGGTGTGCACTGTCCCTGAAAAATAAACCAATAAAAAAATAAAATAAAATAAATAAACAAAAGGCAAGAGCTACAAGTCTCAAGTCAAAACCAAAATGTGAACAATTAAGTTAAGACCATAAATAAATTCAACAAAAAGATAAAGAAGGAAAAATGTGACGATGTCACCTTCAGCTCTGGAAAGGTTTCATTATTTTTTGGCACTCTAAACACGAAACGAAAAATTAATAAGACAAATATTAAAAACAATTGTAATGAAAATAATCATTAGTTGCTTCCTTTCAGTCATAATATCTTTATCTAAAAACAAGCCGGACTAAAAAGCCAGAGTGATGAGATAATTCCCCCATTTTCCAAAGTAATTTCACTTTTCTCCAACAAGAACTGACCTGCAGCCTTTGTTTAAAAAAAAAAAAAAAAAAGACGAAAAAAAAAACAAATAGTTATCTAAATCTCTGGCATGTTGTTTTACTTTTATATAAATCTACTGCTGAGTAGTTAGCTTTTTGTCTTTACATTCTCAGCTGTAATGCCTCTCCTGTGTGAGTGGAGTCAGCGAGCTCCTCCTGCCCTTCAGGCTAAAATCTGCCACTAATGACAGTTTGTGTTTTAACAGCCTGGAGAGGCTCACTCACCGACTCAGTGGGTCTGACTCCGGTCAGGGAGGAATAAGCCACCCGGTACTGCTGAACCTGGCCTGTGGCAGGCTCCCAGCGCACGTTCAGGCTGTTGGGGGTGGGGTTGTACACCTGGATGTTCCTGGGTGGCGTGCGTGGGACTGCGGGGTCACAGAGGTTAGGAGAAAGTGAAGTGAGGCAGGAAAGAATGCTGAGTTTCTTCACTTAGCAACAAACATCTAAACGAAGGGCTTGTTTCAAGTGCGTCCTGTTCAGGAAAATGACATCTGATGGATTTACAAACACAAGTGATTACATTTCTGAAACCGTCAGTGAGTAAAGCACGAAACAGAAATGGAACAAGGATTAGTCGAGGATTAGCTCGTTAGTTTGGGTTTCACGTTTGTGGAAAAGCAACAGAACTAATTTGGAATCAAATTCTTCAAACAGTTTGCATAAGTCAGAACTCAAGTGAAGTTTTTAGTGAATTTAAAACATAAAAATAAACCCTGCTGCTGTCTGATGTGTTCTGTTAAAGCTCAAGAGTAAGAAAAAGACGATTTTGTTGGTATAACTTTCAAATTTTGTGTCTTTTACCCTTAAAGAATAGATTTTCTTTGCAGTGGGACACACGCCATCAGAGTCAAACTCCAGGATGAACTTTAATGCTGAGAGCAGCAAAGCCTTCTGCAGAAAAGTCATTTTACAGTGTCTATGTGGAGAATGTGCAGAGAGAAGTAGCACAGTTTAGGGTTTATGCAAAAGCCCTTAACTTCCCTTTTAAACCAAACCAGATGTGCGTATCCCCCTGGTATTTGGAGCTTTACCAAATAAAACAAAACTAGATGCAGTAGGTAGACGATTCTCAAAAAGCAAAGAAAAAAAAACAACCTCCAGAGCAAAAGCTTCTCCCTAATGTTGTATAACCTCATTACAGAATAATCATTTAATACCTTTGAAATACAGAAGACAGTCTGTCAGGATGTTTTACTTCTTTCATCCAAGGACAAAATTGCCTCCAATCCTTCAGAGAGCTTATGCAAGCTTGATCTAATTTTGTGTTATTAAATGTTTTATAGCAGTAAGCTGCGTTCTTTTCACATTTTGGACTGAAACTCTGTTTTTGTTCAGAGAAAATGTGACAAATTCCTCCTGGGACAGAAACAGAAAGCTGGACTGAGTTCTTGGTAATAATAGATCATTAACGTCACACACAGACTCGCATTCATTGATAGACTGACTCACAGAGAGAGGACCAGTAAGTCAGGCTGTGATGGAGAGGTCGTCTAAGTTGCCAACAGACAGTTCTGCTTCAGTTCTCGGTGCAGAGCCTGAATCACCTGGACACAGCCTGGCAGTTTTTTTTTTAATTTTTATGGCATTTGCATCCCAATATCCATAAACAACGAGCGACTTGTGAAACTTCAAGCACTTCAATGCAAAAACATTAAATTAAAAGATATTTTTGCAGTGTTTTTGTGCCTTTTAAACCTTCAATCATGTAGAATTTTTAC
Source organism: Naso brachycentron (assembly GCA_029874485.1). NCBI lineage: Eukaryota > Metazoa > Chordata > Actinopteri > Acanthuriformes > Acanthuridae > Naso > Naso brachycentron. Next base: position 21,185,434 of record JAQFJA010000010.1, on the reverse strand, counting down.
TGGATGCAAATTTAATATATGCCCCCGAGTGCAGGATGAGTCATCTGCATTTTTAAAACATTTTTCAGGAAATTCTTAAATGTAAAATAAAATTGATCAAAACTGCAAAACTACTTTTTGGTCATTGTTGCGCCACATTGTCACGTAGGCAAGGAGAAGAGCAACACATACCTGATTTAAAAAACCTGAAAATTGATTTTCACTTCATGGTGACTACTGACGGGCTAAAAGCCACACTGCCCCCACTGTATCGGTGTATTTAACGTCATGCTATTCACTCTTGTGTTGTCTTGGGTGAGTGAATGGGATGTGCAGCTCCACAAATAAAAAATCAATACGTGGCAGACAATGTTTATATTACGGCTGCCCGCCACAAGTAAATGAATGTGTGGGAAACACTGCTGCTTCCTGTTGTGGGTAAGCCTGGGCTCAGGTTAAGGTTAAATATTTCATCAATATATTAAACAATGTTGCACAACTTTTCCCCAGCATGAGTCTTTATTCACCAAACATTTGAAGTTAGTACAAAAGCGCATGAAACATTCTCTGACAGCACCATGACAGAAAAACCTTTGGTGAGTAAAGAATGACATACTGCAAAAGAGTTGTGATGAAATATTTTGCCCCATTTTTTCCTGTTCTCTCTGTGACGGCTCACCATAACACCACTCAAGCCCAACTCTTCTCTTCTCCATCCAAACTCTTCAGTTACCAACAGCAGATTAATGATTCCACATCATCTTGGGTTTTATCTTCTGCCAACAACTTGAAAGGACTGTTACATTTCTGCACCGCCTTTGTTTTAAATGGAACCACAACAACGCAAGACAAGATAAACTATTCGAAGGGAAACACTGATAGACACAAAAGTTATCATGGTATAAATACTGTTATCCCACACTGGCCATCACGTTTACTATGTTAACAAAAGTTATGACTAAATATATTTGTCAAAGCCTTTTTTTCCCCCATGACTCAGATGAGCTTGCACATCATCATTAAAGTTGAGGCAGGCAGTTTATTTGTAGTGTCTTCAAGCAAAAATCCCATAATAACCTTTCAGCATTTTGTAATTTAGCATGTCTGAAAGAATTCTAGACTTCTGCTCCTCTCCTTGGCTCTGGATTCAGACTGTGACGGCACTTTTTGTCCAATCACGGGTCATTTCAGAGAGTGCTTGTTCCAACTGGCTGCTCTTCGCTGCGCTTCTTAGCGACAGGTGACATCACTATGAGCTGACTGGCTGCTGAAACAAGAAACGTGCCTTAGGTCTCGTGGTGGTTTGGTGCAAACTAGGCTTAGAAGAGAGAGCGACAACAATCCAAATAAAACGTGAGCCTGAGCAAAAACAAGGAGGGAAGGGGGCAGCAGAGTTGCTTCCTGAGGAGTCTCATGCTACAACTAGCTTGATTTACAGATGCTGCCGACCCCAGCTACACTAACTGTGACTATATGAACAAATAATTCTGCAGACTGTAGTTTAAAGTACAAAAGTTGCCACAACTGCTGTTTATTTCTATTAAAATATTAAAGACTGTTTCTTTTCGACGCAGCAGGTCAGTGTCCTGTGCCGCCTTCACCGTTATCAGGACTAAACCACCAGCACAGACTCTGAGAAACTTACATCAACTACTTCATAAAAACGCAAGTTTAAGCTACTGATGGCAACAACAGGACTTGGGAGAAATGAAGGAGGTGATATTTGAACCCATTTCCATTTCAACGATGCTGAGAAAAGATGATGTATTTATTAGAAGAGGAGCATTGTGACCATAAAGAAGCTGGTAGGAGCCACACACATGCAGACACACATTAAGGTAATTTATAGCTGACAAAATTAACATTAATTAGCCACCACAGTGATTTAAAGCCAAATACGTCTCCTTACTCATGCATCACATGCAGTGTAAAACAGTTTCTAGCCAAACATAAACTTTCATCAAATGTCCTCGGCATTAATCACAAACCCGTCTGTGTGCTTCACTCACAGCATCCCAATTAAAACCACCAGGATGCATTTCTGCTGACTGAGCAGAACCAAAAGCACACACACTGAGACGTCAAACCACAGAGACGCAGAGCAAACAGTGACTCAACACTTCTCAAATGAGAAGACTTTTCTCAATCCAATATTTTCAGTTGCCAGCACAAGTTCACATTATCTTTGTTTTATTTTCTGCCATCAGTCATTTTAAAAGAACTCTGCAGTTTCTCTTTTGGTCCACAGACTCTCTATGAAGGGCAGATTAAAATTTTTGGCAATTTCTGCTTTTTTTCACTGGAGTTTTAAAGCGAACCTTGGAGGTAATGATTGTTTATAAAGACATTTCTTTGTCAAACTATGCAGAAGAGACAAAAATGAGCTTAATATGATGCATGACTTCAGGAGAATCAGATTCAGGTTAAACTCCAGACAAACCACAAAGCACATGCCAGGGGTGAAATGCACGCAAACTGCACGGCCACTTCTAGCTGCACCTGTCCCATTTTCATGCAAGTCAGTTAGAAAATATTCAAATATTTGGCACAAAATTGCCCCCGACCAGTGCAAATAAGTTTCGTGGCAAATACCATCTAACTCACAAAGACTAGCGCTAATTGCCACAGCGGTGCTATTTAATGCCAGAGAGACCCATGAATTTAATCGGTGCAATTTCTCTCTCTCTCTCTCTTCAAAGCTCATGAGCTTTGAATGATACTGAATTGAGTGATAATATGGTCGAAACCACAGTCAGAGGGTGACTCATGGGGGTTGTGATCAGAAATTAAACAGTTCTGATGGAGCTCAGGATTCTTTCATGAAGGCTGCCTTATTACAAACAACCGAGCTATGAGGATGTGAAGTAGAATAAAGAACATTAATTACCATCAGTTCCTGGCCGATCCTCTTAATGAAGTAACCGCGGCTCTGTGTGTAAAAGCGCACAGACTTTTTCTAATCATGTATAGTGTCAGCTGCAACACACAGCCAACTGTGAGCAACAAACATAACTGAAGCTGCAAAACTTTGTTCTCTCTGCAGTTTTCGTTATGAACCAGTCAGTAATATGAAATGAGGAGCAAAGACTGACACACTGGGTAAAAGATCCGCCTACTTAATTTGACACAAAAGGAGGGCAAATTGTGCTCAGCTGCCAAACTCTGTCGGCGTGGTAGTGCCGGCACATGATTATTGAAATTCTTTAGCGGATAGGGTGCTAAAACGGTGCCGATGGCGCGTGCTAATTTTGCACAAATCATGTTGCTCATTCTTTGTGGATGTGGCCCTTATTGTGGCTACTCAGTGCAGAGACATAAACCTCAAACTTTTATCTTGGTGAACAAATGACTGCTCTGTTTCTCTGCAGGTTTGCACTGCTGGCCACTTGCAGGTGCTTAGTAAAACTGTGACCTTTAACCTTTTCTCACTGCTAGAGGATATACTTTGAAGTGTCGCTCAGGGGAAGCTCAACAGAAGTTCACTGTCACCTGATGGCTGATATTTTAAAACCCAATATTAACCACGAGTGACATAAAAATACAGACACCGAAGATGCCAAACCTGGTTTGTACCTCAACATCTCTGATTATTAAATGCCTCTGAGGAGTCAAACACAGTTGGAGGATATTTTTCTGGGGATCATATTATTCTCAAGTACCAGACGTTATTATAATCACAGCAGCAGATGCTTCTCTTGAACGCAGTAAGTATCCTTCCATCTATGAATGGGGGAACCTGTTACATAACCTAAGTTTTGCATTTTGGGTTATTTGAGGTCTTAATGTTGTTAGGTTAGCACATTTCTTGAAGTGTGTTTATAGAGCACTAAGCCAAGTAAATACTCAAATAAATTCCATTTCAAGTCACTTATGAAAAAATTCCTGATGAAAAAAGTGAAAAGGAGCCGAAAGCTTGTCCTGATGTCTTTACTTAAAATCTACCAGCGGGTGAATTATCCATCATGACAGACTGCGTGTGACTGACACACTGACAGCACGAGGAATTAACTGTACTTGAAAACATGTTTAAAAAACTAAACAAGAGTTGATTTATCTTTGCCTTTCACTTACTAGAGGAAAGAGCTTCAAAGAGTTTTTCTTTCTTGAACTAACAAGGATCTTAGAGAACTTTCTCCCACAGGAATATTCTGACTGAATGTTTTGTATATTCGCAGAGCTGTTTTCTAAAAACAGATGTTGGAAAGAGGAGGTTTGATTTATAATCAGGTCATCTGTGTGTCACAGAGCAAGCTTGTTACTCACAAGTTCCTTCAGGTCTGTTTAAAGTGTGTTTGCTCCAGTTAGTTAGTAAACTTGTCAAGCGAGCTCAGTTTAGCCCGCAGACTTTTAATGATTCTTGCGTAATGTCTTTTTGTGAGCACAGATGAAATAAATTTCTGCACAAATCTTTATTCTTTTAATACAAGACTCCCTCAGTCCTGATGTGATGGTCTGATGATGCGACTTCAGTGAAATCTGAACTGTTCGGCTGCAGTGAGGCTGATGTACGAGTGTCAGATGTAGTAAATGGATCTGATCGGATGCTGCGAGGACAGTCGAGGACTTACGTGTCTTTCCGTTGTCAGACTGGCGCAGACCTTCTCCCTCTGGATAAACTGGAACCACCGTCACTGTGTAGGGAGTGTCTGACAGCAGGTTCCTCAGGATGGTGCTGGTGGTGCCGCCTGACACCTGCTCCTGCTCACACACACACACACACACAGAGCAGGATTAATACACAATCAGTACATTTACATGCACAGTTAAATCGAGCTACGGTTAAAGCTTGATTAGACTTTTTAATTGGACTGCTGTCCTTGTCCGAGTATACAAGCGCTGAGGGAAAATCTATTTATTGTCTGACTCTGTTACGATAGGCAGCAATATATCTCGTTCAGCTGGTCGCCATTCAACCTTAGCCAAACAAGCTACAAACAAGTTAGCAAATGGCTAGCAAAATCAACGACGAATGGTGAAAACATGGACAACTTTACAGTGCTGTACACTTTGTGTCGCAGTCAAAGTTACATAGTGTTGCTTCAAAGTCTGTAAACAAGGAAAAGATGCCGTGATCTCTGGGATTGTTCTGCATAAAAAACATTGTAGGAAAGAGGTGATTCTATTTATTATAATTCTTAAAAACAAGAGAAACTTTAAAGTTTAGATTTAGGCTGAAAATCTACTGTAAAACCAAATCACAGGAACGACCACCAACAACACACAAACACTCTTTAAACAAATTGCCATCGTGCATTGCAAAAAGATTCTTTATCTATCAGCAAAATTACTCAAATGCCAACAAACCGGAGTCTACTGCCACGCTAGCAGCTCCGCAAGGCTGTGCTTAGGCACATCAGTGCTTTGAGCTAAATGCTAACATGCCAACATTAATAATGATAACATGGTTGTGTTACATGTAAGCCTGTATCATGGTAGACATGCTCAACACCTTAGTGAGAGCCCGCAGCTGTATTAGTTTGCAAGTATTTAGCCGTTAACCAAAAATAACATTTGGACCTGATGATGGCGCTGCATGAAATATCAGGTGATTATTAAGTCTTTTGAGAACTGTAATTATCTGTACAAAAATTCAAGAAGGCCATGTGATAGTTGTTTAAACGCTTCACTCTGGTGAGCTAATGCTGCCCTGCATGGAGCCGCTAGCTGCTAGTGTGGCTAAAATCTTGTTACGATGTTATGAATCAAAATGAAGAAGCAATGATTTCTGTGCATGCAAGTCATCAGAAGAAAAATGAGTCTATCATTTAGCTATGTGACATTTATAACCTGTCTAGCTTCCAGTTCACGCTCTCTTTGATCATGTCAGGAAACAGCCAATGAGAGGCGTGTGATGCAGCACAGGAAGTCAATGTGAACACTCACCATGTCCTCGGCGCCTCCGTCTGCAGGGACGTAGAAGATGCGATACTGGCGGACGTTGCCCTCCGCCGGCTCCCAGCGCACCTTCAGGGAGCTGGTGGTGGGATCAGTGACCTGCAGATTCTTCACTCCGCCCAGAGCCTCTGTCAACACACAGAGCCATTACATGATTGCCAATTTCCTGTCTGAGTTACAGCTTCAATCATTCAGAGCAGCAGCTACAAATGACTCCGTTTGACCCCGTCGAGCAACAGCTGGGTGAGGTTTACTGCCTCAGGGAGGTTCAACAAGTCTGTGTCAGTCACTGACAAGTGATACCTGCTGACTTTCACTTTACTCTTCTTCACTTATCTAAACTTTCTGTTGCTGTCATTTCCCAAGTAGTTGGTGATAGTTGGTGCTGTTTTTATGCCTTTAAACACACGAGAATTAGCACATTTTTAACATAAACACAAACATGAGCAAAGGAAGTTGTATTTTTCATTGACAGTTTCACCTTTTGTGCACAAATAACAATGTAAAAACTATACATACAAATATAATATATAATTAACTTATTGAAAATTATTTTTTTGAATACCAACACATTTTTAGTGTTAGTTTTTGGTATAAGACTCAATCAGTGGGTTATCTGCAGTCTGTGTTCAAACAGACTAGAGCATGTTTTGGCGAAGCACTTTGAGAGCCAGATGTGGTCACAGCTGCTCTGCTTTGAAGGAGCTCACTTGTCTTTCCGTTCTCCGACATGCGTTTTCCCTCCATGTCGGAGTAAATGGGCACCAGCGTTACTTTGTACTCGGTGTCCGGCTGCAGGTCTCTCAGCATCGTGTTGGTGGACATGCCAGATACCTGAGTCTGTAAAGGACAAAATGACACATCTGTGAAGGAATTCAGCCACGGAGAGTTTGGTTTTTATTGGTGTTTATGAATCCTTACATGTGTTAATAAGCACTAAATCCTCTCATATACAATGTCCCTGCCCAGATGTGGCTTCATTGTTGAAAACTCATCTTAATCTAAACTATACTTGTCATTTTTTTAATGTGTATCATCTTCTTGCAGCGTTTTAACAAAGCTTTAAGTAGCTGCACCATTCTATGAAGTGTCTTGTGCAGAATTTTTGACACACTCCCCAAATTTAGCCATTACTCAGTTATATGAGGTCAGGTAATTACTATGAACATTTATACACTTACTGAGGACTTATCCATATAGAACTCTGTTACCCCTTTTCCACCAAAATTAGCAGGTCCACCCAGGTTTTTTAAACATGGGTCGACCCGCTAATATCCGTCTAATGAGCCCATTCCCACTTCCTGCAGGCAAGGCAGCCCATCTGTTCATTTTATTTGGATGGAAGAGTGCGCTGCATTGTGTGGAAATATCGTTGTGATGTGTGGGACACATGCCTGTCAGCTTTAATATTTACTATGATTAATGACAAATGCCGAAGTATCAGAAACTAATCTGGGTGTCACGCTTCACAAAAGTTGGATCTGGGTGGAAACGCTCCACAGAACATTTGTTTCGCTCAAAGCTTGTATAACAGTGGAGGTTCTCAAATCGTCTTTATGTCAGAGGAGAAGTGATATAACAATATTGTAAACGACTGCAGAGTGGAATATGAGTCAGGAGCACTATAAACTGTTGTGTCACAAAATAACCAGTGTGCTGCACTCTTATGCCCACAGCTACAGAGTGATCTTTGTATGTTGGATGATCAGGCTGGATTATTATTTGTTTAAATTGCAGGGAGAGAGAGCGGTGTGCTGGGTGAGCTAGGTTGACTTTTAATGAGAGAGAGAGCGGCGCACTGCGCAGTTCATTTAAGCTTGTCTCAACAGAAACGCTCTGTGCTTATAAAGACACAAGTCAGGCAGGAATCATTTTCAGCTCTGTGTCCATCAGAGTTAACTTCTGTAATTGTCAAGTTCTTCAAAAATTGAAATCACGCACCGCATCTGAATGACATGACGCACCAGATGAAGAAGGACAAGGGGGGCACTGGGAAATACATCCGAAATTAGTGGGTCTTATGTTTACATAAACACCTGAGCAGAGCTGAGACAAGGTGGGGAAAAACCCACGTCTAATGCAGAGTCAATTGACCCGGGTGTAAATTGTAAGTGTACCCATTCCCATTGCACACAAAAGCCTGATCTTAGCGGGTTAAAACGGGTTTTTTGACCAGAGGAAAAGGGGTAAATGAGATACTGTAAAAAAGTTCCAGAGGAGCTTATAATCAAACTTTGTATATTGTTAAGTCAACCAACCATGCTCTCAGTTCCTCCGGCTGCAGGAACGTAGATGATTTGATACTGCCTGACATCGCCGTCAGCCGGCTCCCAGCGAACCCGGAGCGAGTTGGTGGTCGGGTCAAGCACCTGCAGATTCTTCACTCCACCCAGTGGCTCTGAAAGAGACGAGACACATCACAGTCAGAACCACAGACTTCTCATCATCCTCGATGTTTGCTTTCTCCTGCAGGGAGCTTCAGATGGGTGGGTTCAGCTCATCAGGACCGTCCAGACGTCGGTCGTAAAGGTTGTCAATCACAAAAACATCCCTGTTAAGATGTTTTTAGACTTGAAAGCACAAAGCTTCATGTGTTTAATCCCGCAGGGCGACAGAAGGGCGTCTGTACCACATCTCGAGTGTCCAGACGCTTCAGGAGTTGCCTAAACACTTCTGGAATTCATTATGCTCTTCTTTGAACCAGTGGTGACCAGTTACGCAAGGTCAGTATTATCATCCTCAGTCTCAAGTGAAAACACTGGTGGTTTTCTGGTATGTTTTAGCAAATTAAGTACAAAGTGAGTTTATTTTACATCACTGGCAGCTTTTCAGATGCTCTTCTTGTCCTCCCAGTGATTTTGGTTGTTTCAGTATTCTGGCATAAAATGTTGGTTTTCTCAAAAGCATGTTATTGCAGTGTGGAGACGTTGTTTCAAGCATTTGAAGCCATTTTTAACCTGACCTATTGACATTTATTTAAGCCATATCTTCCTTAGTTACGGTTGCTATGTCCGACAAACTTTTGTAGCTAGCGTGGAGCTCATACTGTCACTAACTGCACTCTCTGGAGAAGTATTGTAATTTCCAGTATCGGACAGAAGGTCTGCAATAAGCCTTTGAATGATAAATGCAGGAAGTCAAAGTGACTCAGCAGTGAAAACAGGTTAGATCGCAGATCACAGTGCAGCAGCTTCAACTTGTGTTTCACTTCATTTATAAAACAAACAAGGACTCTCGTAACAATTTAGCACCCATTTAGCACAAGTGGAGGACACGTGTCTTCATATATTAAAGTTAAAGTAAAGATGTTTTGGGTTTTTTTGTTGGGTTCCTGTTGAGAGCTGCTATTTTCAGACTCCAGCCATAGACTTTAGCTTAGCTGGCTAGGCTTGCTAGCACTCTTAATAGCTATAAGTAACTCAAATTGTCCAGCTGATATCAACTAATAACAACGAAACAAGGCCTCAGTGTTTATCGAAGGCTTTCTGAAGCAGATGTAACATTAGCTGTGCTTATTTAATCGTTAGGGGTTCAACAGGAAAGGAGGACGCCCGAACAATTTTGCCCAGAGCTTAGAGTTACACTTTTCAGCATTTGATTTTGGAAAGGTAAGAAACACAAATCT